>JASTWL010001237.1:0-47127 GCA_035220575.1 Temnothorax rugatulus
AAGCATATTTATGTACATATACAATAAGAATTACTGGGCGGTTGGTGGTCGGAGGCCGTTGGGAGCAGTTGGTCGGAGGAGGAAAGGAAGGAAAAAGGAGGCTTTGAGCGGAGTAAAGGGTGGAGAGGTTGGAGCGGAGTTGGTGGAGGAGGCCCGGAGGAGGATGAGGAAGTGGAGGAGGCGCAGGGGACGGCGTGGATGTGGAGCTGAGGAGGAAAATCGGCGAGAGGTGTTGTGGAGGTTAGAGTGAGTTGAGGAGGGAGAGGGGGCGGAGGTGCGAGAGGAGGGAGGCTGTGGAGAGGGAGTGACGCGTGGAGCGCGGGAAGACCAAGCGTGTGGCATTGGTTGGATCAGCGGCGTGAAGACAGCGAGACGGAGGCAGTGCCGGCGGAGGAAGAGTGGACGGCGCGGGGTGTCAGCCACTCCGGGCGAGCAGGTTGGCACCACTGCGGGATGCCGGGACCAGGGCGACAGGTGAGAGGGCTGGCGCTGCAAGCGGATCGAGAGAGCGGGTCGGTAAAGAGGAGCGAGAGGGTACCGACGGAGAGGGAGATGACGCGAGAGGAGAAGTGCAAAGCTTGAGGCGGATGCGCAGTAAGCGGCAACCGACGACGAATGAGAAGAGAGCGGTTGTTGAGTGAAGATGATCTGATTCGTTGCGCCGAAGATCACAGAAACGTAGAACGCAAGGATGAAGGGCGCGCAGAGCAAGGATGTGAAGTTAGCGCGCAGAACACAGGAACGACAGGGTAGAACGCAAGGATGAATGGCGCGCAGAGCAAGGATGTCTAGCGCGCAGAACACAGGAACGACAGGAACGTATAACCCAGGATGAATGGTGCGCAGAGCAAGGTTGTTAGCGCGCAGAACACAGGAACGACAGGAACGTAGAACGCAGGATGAAGTGGCGCGCAGAGCAAGGTTGTTAGCGCGCAGAACACAGGAACGACAGGAACGTAGAACGCAGGATGAATGGCGCGCAGAGCAAGGTTGTTAGCGCGCAGAACACAGGAACGACAGGAACGTAGAACGCAGGATGAATGGCGCGCAGAGCAAGGTTGTCTAGCGCGCAGTTGATCCCGTTGAGCTGAGTGGATAGCTGAGAAATAGCGGTAATCTCAAAAGCGGTGTATCATGAGCGGTTATCAATTATCAAAGGAATAGCGGTAATCTCAGAAGCGGTGTATCCCAAACAGTCGCGAGTATCAACAGAGTAACTGAAGTCAACAGTCGCGGTTATCTGATCAGAATAGATTAGCGATAAACTAAGAACAACGTCAGGCTGATCGCAAAGCCACGCGGTAAAACACCACAACGTCAGGCTGATCGCAAAGCCACGCGGTAATCCACCACAACGTCAGGCTGATCGCAAAGCCACGCGGTAATCCACCACATCGTCAGGCTGATCGCAAAGCCACGCGGTAATCCACCACATCGTCAGGCTGATCGCAAAGCCACGCGGTAATCCACCACAATATCAGGCTGATCGCAAAGCCACGCGGTAATCATGCATCATCGTAATGTCCCTCAAAACCTCAATCGTGTGAGTCAGCTGATATCCCGTTCGTAGCGAATCTATGATCTGCTCACAAACTTCTCGTCGGCTTACGCAAGGAATCTCGGTGAGAATAGAGTTATCATTAGCGGAGAACATGTATTAATGCGGTAAAAAGATTATGAAGAGAACACGAAGCATTCGCAAGGGAAAATTAATTCACGTTCGTTAACATAGAAACAATGTCACAATGTCGAAGAGAAACAACGTATGTACGCATGCAATGGAAAAATACGCGAAATAGTACATCGCAACGCGAATTTCAAATCGAGAGATAAAGCAATGTCATAACCGGCTGCGAATACGCGCAATGAAAAGTAACTAAGATTGCCCGCACACAAAGGTACATATCACGCGGATATTTAGCATCACGTCCTTCATCACGTAGCCGCCGTAGTCGCGAGGTAAAAAAAAGACTGGAAAAACCGCATAAGCATTCCTCAAATATCTTTGCAATAGTATCGTGCAATCAAACCTGAAGTCTTTCTCGAGGAAGGAAGCAATGACGTCAGAAAAACTCGGGAGTCTCGATGACAATTCAGATGGGAATGTTGGGACCGGATGCAAGGATGTAAAGGTGGAAAGGCCGGGGCATCAAAGCGTCCAGTCAGACCTCGTCAATTTCCGTCACGGCTCCGTAGAAACTTTTCTGCGTTCCGCTCGATTCCTTCAGCGTCTCCTCGCTCCGGGATGCGAACGAATGACACGATCGATGGGAGAAGTTGTTCTCTACGACGATACGCGCACACTCTTCGTCTCGCTTCTTTCAGAAATCTTGATGTCGATTACAACTATTAAGAGCACGAAAAAACGATCAAGCGAACACACCGAAAGACAAGAAGGAATAACAACCGTTGCTAGGGCCGGAGCTTCGCCGTTGCCGCGCTTGCTGACCGTCGCGCTCTCCCCGATTGCGCTCGCGACGTCTGAACCGGCGATACGGCGCTTAATTCAAATCGTTGTTGACGACCGATTTCGAAACAGCGGTGAAGATCGAGGGATCGAGGGATCGATGGAGAAGGAGGTCGATCGGGCCGGCGAAGAAAGATGGAGGGTTAGCGCGTAATGGTAAGGTACGGTGGATGACTGAAGGAAGGCGAGCGTGGGAAACGGAAGAGAGCAGACAGATCAGCGAGAGAAGATTGGAAGAAAGGGAGAGCGAGAGTGAGTGTGCGGAGGAGAGCAGAAAGTAAGTGAGGGAGAAGACGGAGGAGGGCAGGAGGCCGGCACACGAGTTGGAGGGTTAGAGGAGAGAGGGAGAGAATGAGAGGGAAGGCAGGTTATGAGAAAGGTCTGCTTGTAGGAGGAAGAAGAGCCTTGAGGAGAGTGCTGAGGAGCGGGACGGAGAGCGGAGGACTGAGCGGAGGGACGAGACCAAAAGCCGAGGAAGGGATATTCGAGAAGGCGCGGAGAGAGGAACGGAGGGACGAGACAGGGGAAGAAGAGGGGAAGAAGAAGAGGGGCGAGAAGAGGGAGCGCAAGGGCAGAGGAAGGAAGGAGAGTGGAGAGAAGGGGGCGGAAGACAGGGAGGAGAGATGGAGGAGTCGCAGGTGGGGATGAAGGTATGGTGTAAGATAGCGGAGGAGCTGGAAAAGATTAGAAGGGTGCTTGAAAGAATGGAAGGGAGGGTGGATCTGGGGGAGAGTCTGGCGGCAAGAGGGAAAGGGAGGGGGGTGAGGGAGACGGGGAGGGAAGCAGGGCGGAAGAGGGGTGGAGCAGTATGGGAAGAGGGGGGAAAGAGGCGACGGGTGGAGAAGCCGCAGGAGGGAGAAGCGAAGAGGAGAAGAAAGATGCCGTGGTAGAAAAGGGTGCGCAGAGGAGAGTCAAGGAGGGCGGAGGAGAGGAAAGGAAGCTGGTGTGGGACAGAGAGGAGGCGATCTCAAGATGGGTGGAAGAGGAGGCGAAGAGAAGAGTTGGGGCGGAGGCGGCGAGGGGAGATGAGGAGAGGACGAGGGACAGGGGGAAGGATGCCGGGCTGGGTGAAGGATGGAGACTTGCGGGGCAGAGAGGGGAGGACTCGGAGAGGGGGGAAGATAGGGAGAAAGGGGGAGGGGCGAAAGGGTCAGAAGAGGAGGCGAAGAGAAGGGAGGAGGAGAAGGAGAAGTCAAGGAGACTGAAGGAGAGTGTGAAGAAGCTAGAGGAGGAGAGGGAGCAAAGAGAGAGAAGAAAGAGGAACGTGGTATGGAGGGGGCTGGACGGGAAGGATCCGGAAGAGAGGAGGGGTATGATGGAAAGGGTGACGGAGAAGGTGCTGGGCCGAGGATCAGAAGGGTTTGGGAAAGAAAAGGGGTGGGGGGGAGAGAGGTTGTGATAGTGGAGATGGAGGATGAGAGGGAGAGAGCGGAGCTTCTGGAAAAGTATGGGGTAGTGAGGCAGAGGTGGGGGATAGAGGTGGACGAAGATCTGTCGATGGAGGAAAGGAAGGCGAGGTGGAGGCTGTTGGAGAAAGCGAAGGAAGAAAGAGACAGAGGGAGGAAAACGCGGGTGGAGACCAGAAGACTGGGTGGAGGGTAGAGAGATCGCGTGGAATGATGTCGAGGAGAGGTGGGAAGAAATCTGAGGGGAGGAGGAGCGCGAAAAGGGGAGAGCGACGAGGGGGAGAAGGGAGGGTGGAGTTAGGAGGAAGGGGCGCGGGATTGAAGGAGGGAAGAGGGGGAGGGGCTAGAGAGGAGGAAGGGGAAGGGTAGAGGGCGAGGAGGGATGGGAGGGATTGAGATTGTAAAAGGCCGGAAGGTCAGGTCGGGATAGGAGGGAGAATGAATTGTAAAGGATTGGGTACGTCCCTTAAAAAACGCCAGGATAGAGGACGAGGAGGGGTGGGTAGGGGAGAGATTGTAAAAGGCCGCAAGGTCAGGTCGGGCTAGGAAGGAGTCGATTTGTAAAGGGTTGGGTACGTCCCTAGAAAACGCCAAAGCAGTATGAGGGAAGAAGAGAGGCGAGCGGATGGTACGATGTAAAGGGTTGGGTACGTCCTTGTAAAACGCCACTTTTGTAACGTGTATGAAAGGAGGTGGTGTGTAAAATGTTTGGGAACGTTCCTGGGAAAAACGCCTTTCGAACCCTACGGGGATATGAAATAAAGGACATTCAATTCAATTCAATTCAATAAGAATTACTGTATCATTCTATCAATAAAAATTCAAGAAAGAAAAAATAATACAGTTTTATTTCTCATATGACAACATTCCAAGCACATTTATATACATATACAATAAGAATTACTGTAAGGCTATCATTCTATCAATAAAAAAATCAAGAGAGAAAAACTAATACAGTTTTATTTCTCATATGATTGGAGTTGCTTTTTTAGAATTTTAACTTCAAGTTGTTCTTTTTCCAGTTGCACATTTAAAATTTGTATTTCTATTTCAGATTTTGCACTCAGATCCTTCTCGACTAATTCGGCTTTAGATTGAGCCACATCATAAAAACATTGATTGCGTTTTACAGCGCTTATTATAGGCCTTACAAGCATTCTCATGTGTCTTCCCCGCTTTACAATTTTCTTTTTTACAATCGAACTAGCAGGGTTTGTCGCATTTCGATTTTCCTTCGACGATGTTCCTACAGCTGCCTCTATTTCAGCATCTGAAGGAAGGTCCAAATCTGGAGTTGCTTCATCATCGTCGCATACCAGAACTTGTAATCCAGTACTCTTGTTCGATTTCAGCATTGCCGGGGTCCAATCAGCCCAAACCGTTGCTACACCTGCTTCATCGAGTGCCTGTGGTTAATAAACACATTGTAATTAGTATTATTTTTGTGTAGTAATATATTTGGAACATCACGAATGCCATTCTGAAAATATTGATCAACAATCATAGACGTCGGTAAGGCGATATACCTTTTTTTTTTTTTTTAAGAAAGAGCTGCGTTTGGTCAAAACGCACGGAATATCGGCCTACTGGCACCAACAAGCATTATCGGTAAGCGAGTACGTAGAATAGCATCCAAGATAAAAGTATAGAAACAATTTTTAATGTACATACTTCAACGTCAAAAACCATATCGTCATCATTGTCGTTTGTATCCTGATCCACATTTACGTCATCTACGCCTATAAAAATAAGTTTACGATTATTCCAAATGATAAGGCACTTATACATTATACAATGTATACAATCCATGTATAATTATCTCAAAGCATATAAAATATATACCTGGTACATCATCGCTGTCGAATGGATTTTTTAAACCATCGACCGATGGTTGAATAACGCTTTTGACTCTTTCGGCTATCGGGTCATCAGGTATAGTCATCCTTCCGCCGCCTACACGTCAATTATTTATTAATAATTATATATAATACGCTTATACATATACAATATGCTCATATATATGCTTATATACAATACCTGTTGCGAAAACTTCTTTACGTACTTCCGCAAAATGTTTCCGAGTCCTCTTTTTCAAATTGTCCCAGCAACTTTTCAGTGACGTTATATTTCGGTTTGCTCGAATGCATTTGCTGTTAAACTCACGGCTTATGTCTGACCAGCACTTCTCCTTTTCTTTTATGGTTATAGCGTCGGTTTGCTTGTTTTCAATTACGTGTTTCTTACTTTCGATAATTTCTATTAATGTTATTTTTTCATCTGTAGAAAAATTCGGTAGCCGCTTTTTCGGATTGTCCTTCACGGACAATCCTTTTTTACTTGACATCACACACACAATCACTTCTATTATTTCTATTAATCTTTACTAGTTCACTGTAGAAAAAGTAATCGAACTATCGAACAGCTGATCTCTGATCTCTTTACCGGCACGCTTAACCTCTTCTTTGCAAAATTTCAGCTAACCAATCACAGTTCACGTTCTAGGAGAAAGAAGCATATGTTCTGAGTTTCAGTTAATGGGGTATAGGTTTACGTAACCTACGGTTAAAAATGAGTTGTGGAACGCGATACAGGTTTAACGTCAGCGTCAACTTTAACGGCCGTTCAGCTAAACTCGGGTCCAACTGAAAGTTGTGAAACCGGGCCTTAATTGTTATTTTCTTTATTAGTTTGTCAAATAGATTGTCGTGATGTCATTTTTATTCATGTAGAGTGATTTTGAGACATTTGATACACTAACCTGACGAAAGACAACGTGACGTCATGACGAGTACCGACTTGGTTTAATTTCAAGTAAAGTCATTTTAATTGTTTAATTTATCATTGGTGTGGCGTTGTAGATGTGTTCCCGTGATGTAATTAATATTTTAGGCATATTTTGCCATGAGTGAGATACTGATGAGTCACGTGACGTCACACTTATTTTATTTACAGCCGAAAGAATAGAGATTGAGTTAATTATTGATTTATATTGATTTTCATACTTACCTGAGAGATACTTACCTTATACTTACCTAAGATTACCCACGGGTGACTTCCTGCTGCAAAGTAGGCGATCCTGAAAAAGAAAGAGTGTTAATTAATTAAGCGCGTGTGAAATAATGTAATTTTGATATACCTACCTTTTACACTTACCTTTTGATCCCACGATGATCCAGTGTTGCGAGGTATTCGTCGTGATACGTTTATACGTTCATTTTATTTTATATTGTGTGTCTTTTTATTAATTTACAGATATAAATATGTAAACAATTAATTAATTATCGATGAGTCCCTGTAATAGACATTATATCGTTTGTATTAGCATTTTGGGAACTTTGAGCCATTCTAGTGAAAAGCCGCATGATTGGCTAAGGACGAGTCGATAGTTATGAAGCAGGCAGTAGGGCGTGGCGCGCAGCGCGTGCGCGTTCTTTACACGGGCAGCCAGCAACGGCTCTCGTAGTTCTTTCGTCGTGAACAGTCGACCGGTACGGACGTGTGAGCCGAGGAAGCCGGCGATCGGCGAGATTACCCACGACGCGAGCGTTATTGCGTAATCATTACAATCAGGGTTTCTTAACTCTGATATCCGGACGCGTTGAAACGAGTTACGCGTAAATATTAATAACGACGACGGTCTTTCGATAACAACCGAGAACGAAAGATCCTGTTCGAGCGAGAGTGACCGTTGTGCGTAGTTGATGTACATTCGAGATATTAAATATATTTCATTGTTATTGTTCATAACAAGTGATTACATTCATTAAGCTTCATTAAGGGGATGCTGGAGTGACGGCCGAACTTCCTCGATGTCGATAATGTCAACATTTCTAATTTTGTTTATCCTATATCTGTCTTTGTCTAACGAAATGACATCTGTCCTTGTTCGATTGCTGCGCCATCTCTGCTTACTAGCCTGCGTGTATATTTTCGTGGAAAATATACACGATTTCTTCGAAGCCCACATTTTTTTCCAGGCATTCAATCTCAATTTAAACGGTACGTTATTGTTTGTGCACGTATTCTGAAGAGTGGGAACATTTCAATTCGTACATACAACCTATACAACAGTTTATATTAGAAATTATGGTTATGAACCTCATAATATGAGGTAACAGCATTTTTACATTTTTTTTCAATTATCACTGATTTTTTATATTCCCACTCTTTATTAGTACCTATACTTTACTCCTGTAAAAGGATTTTGCGATCTATAAAGCCGTTTCAAAGAACGAGCTCTGACTGTTTTTGTCGGTAATTGTCCCCTGTCCAGGATCCCCTTAAGCTAATTAATTAATTACGATTACCCGAGATATCCTATCCGATTCGAGAGTCTCGCGTACGCGTTACCAAGACGTTCAGGCGTAACGGCGGCACGGAAGGGCGTGGCACATCGGCCATCGGGAACAGTCTGCGACGTGGACATCTTCGACAGAAAGGAGGGTACCGAGGCCATCTCAAGGCTCATATTACGTAACGTAGTTTCTGTGTTAATCTCAAAACACAGTGGCGACCGATATTCAGCCCACTTACTGGCATATTTCTATTACATTCGAGAGATTATCCGAATAATAGTCGAGCATCCGGTCACAACCTAACCTCGTTTCGCGCAAAGTGTGTGCGTGGAGACAGTAGGTTCCGCCCTTTGCGGGGGACTCCACATCTTTTAAATGTTTCGCGCTTGTCTCATCTGTAGGCCATGTCAAGTTAAACGTCGAAATCGCTGTATCTAATCCTAAGTAATCCGCCCCTTTTCGTATTATGCGTAGAATGTATCCGCTATAAAATTAATACACACAATAAACACTAATTAATTACGAGCACTGTCTACTTATGAAGGCACACTATGTGTCTAGTTTAAAAGATGTGGAGCCCTCCGCAGGGGGCGGAACCTACTGTGTACACGCATACACTTCGCGCGAAACAAGGTTAGGTTGTGACCGGACAAACGATTGAATTTATGGAAATATGTTATTAAAGCCTGTGACGATGACGATGTCCGCTCAGTCTCGCCAGCCGAGAAGAAGCGCGCCGTCACTTTTACTCACTTGCCAAAATTTCTATGGGACTCTAAAAGTATTAGTACTTGATGGTAGCTCGACCAGATTTCCCACCAAAGCTCGATATGGGCGCCAGGTGCAATTCCTCGCACCACGATACACGAAATCTAATTTCTTATTATCTCAGGCGTGAGTCCAATAATCTTGATCGCTGGTAGATCTCGGATAGGAGGAGAGGGAGCGCAGCGCAATTAGCACACCACAAATATAACAAAAGTAATATATTTAATGAGGAAGCTTGTAGGATAGAACATTTCGATCATAATGGCGGCGCAACGGTTTACGCCGCGAACGCGATAACTTTCGGATCGAATCACGCCACTGGAGCGACCTGTTTCTCAATATTAATTTACAACGAATCCCACTCCGTATGTCTCGGTACTGACACACATCTAGTTTGCGACGAAATCCCAAATCGCGCGGTACCGACAACGATTAATTACAATTCGACGCAACATATTTACAACTCGACGCCAAATAACCGCGAACAACTCACGAAACGATAACGACTTCGAACAGGAACAGCTCGCAATACGATTACAATTCGCGATACAATAATCTCTCGACACCTTACGCGATCTCGCGGTCCCGAAATGACCGCGAATCTTTATGATCCCGCGAGTCCCGAAAATGACCGCGAATCTTTATGATTCCGCGAGCCCCGAAATGACCCCGCGATTTAGCACTCGCGTGCGCCGCCTTGCGAGGTCCGCAACACAAAATGCGAAAGTGCCCCGCACGCCACGACGCGATCACGCGGATTTCATGCGGCCCCGCGATGATACGGTGTCCGGCCCGTGCGAAGGACACCTCGCCGAAAACCGCTCGATCACGCGAAGCGCGTTTCGCCGCTCCCCAATAATCCGAATCTACACAATACGGCACTTAACGCATCCCGACAATACGACAATTAACTCGACGAAACGATACTTAGCTCGACGACACGACCATTAAACGCGTTGACTGTCGGCGGCCGCGCACTCGAACTCCCGAGACGGGCGATTACGCACTTTTCCGGCCGGGCCCTCCCGCGGTATTTCTTTCGGAATAATTACGACGAATCACATACTTTCGCGGCACAACGCGACTCCCGGGAGGACCTCGGTATGGCGACAATCTTACTTGCGGTGCTTGTGCAGTGGCCTTACAATTGAGTTCGCTCGTTCCACTCGCCGGCAACAGGTCGTCTTCGCTGCAAGGGGTTGGAGGTGGTACCTCTCCAAACGATGGCTCGCACGACAGTATCGGCCCTCTGGCCCGGCTGGACCACGCAGGGCCCGCGCGCCTATGCGCCGGGGTTGCACGCCCTGTCGACTTGTCGCTGCTGCGCCCTATGCGAGCGCCGCGCCCGACCAGGGCGCGCTCGCGTCCGCTTCCACCCACCGGCGGTGGTACCAACATGGCGGCGGGTCCGGCTGTCCAGGCCGCGACTCCGGGACCGGTGGCTCGACGGCCAGGCTGGCCAGGCCATGGCTCGTCGACCGGTGGCGCAATTCCGGTGGTGTTCTCCCCTTTGACGGGGATCTTCGTGCGCGGGTCATTCGGTGTGGTGGGCCAGCGTTCTCCACGACAGGCGTTATGCTGTACCGGCTGGGGGTCCCTGCGTGACCCGCCCTCCGACCGTCCGTCTCCGACAAGCCTCCAGCTGTTCGCCTGTTGATCCCTCGGTGCGACCTACGTCGGTACATTAATTCGGGGCCATCTGCTCCGCACCGCCTCGCAACCTGTAAGTCTCGCCAAATTTTTACCTATTCCTACGCTAGTGCCCCGCCCGCCTCGGGCGGAGGCACCACCCTTGACGTCTCCCTCGGCCGAGCTACCATCCGGGTCGGGGACGTGACTTTGTCACGTCACAAGCCGCTTACTCGGGCTGATTATACGGTCGCCACTGTATTTTAAGCCGAAACACAGAAAGCTTCTCGAAACTGCGTCTTCTACGTCGCGGACGTGTTCAAGGCCGTCGGCCACGCCCTTGTTATGTGAAACGTATTTTACGGTCGAGAGGATAGGATATTCACTGGGGTCGCGAATTAACACTTCTCGAATTATTAGAAACAAATAACAATTTATTTCTTGTCGTACAGCAATCTCAAAGTGGGTGCTGGAATATTCGGCTATTACCGATAAACGCGTGGGATCTATCACGACTCTTCCCGTTATCGCGCGATTAAGGTCGAACAATAATTACAATCACGCTACTGACGCTAGCGGACAACGAGATAAGAACTCGGATCTCGGATTATTTATCAGTCTAACGTGTCGAAACGTGTTAGTCATCCGAAGGCTCGCGAAGAACTGTCCGGGACATGGTGGAAGAACACAGGTGTGCTCATGCGCATATATTTCTAACAGCCAATGAGAAATTGATGCCAGATACCTCCATCTTGCCGCGGTTTGAATTTGGCGTTATGTCATTAGTGTCTAATGTCTTAGGCCGGTATTCATAGTCGGTTCTTACATTCAAGACCGTCTTAAGTACAATCTTAAGATGTCATTAACCAATCACAAAGCCGTATTATCATCTTAAGACATTACTTAAGACGGTCTTAAAATAAGAATCGACTATGAATACCGGCCTTAGAGGCTCCGCACAAGACTTTCGTATGGTAGTGTAACGAAACGTAGATCAACGCACAAGAAACGTATCGGTTAAGGCGTTATACGTCAATACGTTTCTTATGATCTACGTTGATCTACGTTACGTTACCATACGAAAGTTTTGTGCGGAGGCTCTAACCAATACGTTTCTTGTGCGTTGATCCACGTTAAGTTACGCTATCATACGAGAGTCTTGCGCGGAGGCTCTTAGGCTGCGGTTTACTTGACGCTACAAATGCTTCGAAGCATTCCTCTTCTCTTTTCTTTCAATGAAGAAAGAAGGAGAAGAAGAACGCTCCAAAGTATTTGTACGTAGCGTCAAGTGGACCGCAACCTTACTTATTTATTTTTGTGTTTTACTTATTTTTGTGTTTAATTTATATATAAGGACAATTGTTGAAGAATAAATCAGTTTGAAAAATATATTATTAATATTTCATACATACGTATATAATATAATTACAAAGTATATAAAAACATATAGGTAATAAATAGTATATTATTTTTGGGTGGGATCCGATTGACCACGTCGACAATTGGCTGATTTAAAATAAAAATTTCTGATATGCTGATCCAGTGGGAAAACTTCAGGCACCGAGGGCTGTGAGTCAATTAATCGCAACGTGGTCAAACGCTGCCTCACTTTCATATGTAATTTATCTGCCTGTAGAAGTGATTACTTAATAATAATACATACATACATACATACACACATATACATAGTATACATAAAAAATAAAAATACAAATTTATTATTTTACGGCGGAGTCGACTAAATATATATAAATTTATTTCCGTGTACATATTTACATACATATTTTATAGCTTACCAGGGTCATCATTTTCAGGGTTTTCATCTTCAACTTCCATAAATTCGTATAAACAATCTTTATCAAAGCCTTCATTCGAATGTGCATTATATTGTATATTCTCTAGAATTAACTCATCTGCCTCGTCGTAATCGTCGGTATTTTCCTTTCTACTCTCCTCTCTCTCTTCTTCTTTTTCCTCGTCGCCGAAGTTGATATCGCTAGTTAAGCACATTTTCGAAGAATCTTGCATACAGGTATTACTGCAGGTAGTAAATACATCTGAAGAATGCTTTCCTAGCACGTACCAACGTAGTCTGTATCGAAATTGCAATGGTGTTGGGTTGTCATAACTTGCTCTCATAGCTCGGATGTACGCAAATAAATTTTCGATCACATCTTGATTAAGGCGGTTGGTCATGATATATTTTATGTCCGCATTTTTACTTGTGATGTCTTCGTATAAACGCATTAACGAAGCATTAGATAATAAAATCTCTTTTTGAAAGGGAAGTAGGCTCTTTCGATTACCTACTCTCATATTTTTTACCACATTTGTTACTTCGTTTAAAATAGCATTTTGCTTCTACAAATCTATACCATAGGAGTAGGGTATATATGACAGATCTAACTCGGGTGCTCCGAGGGGAGGGTGCGGGGCGGGGGGGACTTGAGCGGTGAGCGGGTTTGTTGTTTATGCTCCGAGGGTTGGGGGGGTGGACTTGAGCAGCGAGCGGGTCTGTTGTTTATCAAATATTGATAAACATATCGGTGGCAAAAGGGGTGCCGCCACCGAGGGGGTCCGCGAGGGGGGGGGGGTCGGTGTTCTAAGATGAGAGTTCGGGGGGGGGGGTGTCGGCGTTCTAAGTTGAGAGTTCGGGGGAGGGGTCCGCGGGGTGAGGGAAACCGCGTTTTTCGGCGCGCCGCGGGGGAGGGAGGGTCCGCGTGCAACGGCCGCGTCGGTCCGCGTGACGTCACACGGCGCGCCCCCGCACGTGTTCTCTCTCCCCCGTTCGCGCGCGTCTTCTTGTTCGCGTTCTCTCTCTCCCCCGTTCGCGCGGTCCCCCGTTTGCGTTCTCTCTCCCCCGTTCACGCGCGTCTTCTCGTTCGCGTTCTCTCTCTCCCCCGTTCGTCCCTCTCGCTCCCGCGTTATTAATTTAGAAAAAAAATTTACCTTAGTCTCGACGAGGGGGGGCCCCATGACCACGACCCTCTATCGTCAGTCTCACGGCTAATAACGCTTCCCGCGGATTCAGGCCCTCCGCCATCAATCTCAATGCGGCCAAGATCACTTGTCGTTGACTCTGGAGGCCAGGGCGGTTGACGGGAGGACCCGCGATTTCTACAGCCCGAGCCACAGCCACGCGGTCATAAAATTCGTCCAGCAATCTTTCTTCCTCCGCAGTAGGACGAGACCCCCCACCCAACCTGAGATCGTCGACGTATCTTTGCGCCCGCCCGCGTCTGCGTTCGATGTCCGCGCGATGCGCGAGCAATTGCGCCCGCCCAAGTCCGAAGGCATATGGCCGACGCGAGGGTTCGGGAACAGTAATAACACTATCAATGTCACTATCACTATCACTATCAGAGATAATTTCTTCGAAATTATCATGCACTCCCCCCTGGATATCACTTTTATCGATATCCTTCGCGCCTTCGTCAGGTATGCGCGGAGTCATCGCAGAAAAAACTCGTTAAAACACGTCCTGACACGTACAGTCTGCAACCGTTCGCGGACTCGATGAGACTGATTTCAACGACGGTTGCAGAACGGAGCGGTTAAAAGTCACCAGAGCTCAGAAAAGTAATTAAGATAAAATATATCTCGCACTACAATGGCGAGGATCCGTCGGAGTATCGGGACCATAGGCGAGCGTCGCCGGAGCGTCGCCGAAGCATCGCTTCTCAATTTACGATATACGATACTTTAAATTTCAAGTGGCCTGAGTTCTATCGAACGTCGCATATACGGCTCTCATTCCACTTCGCGCTTCTTTCCTTTATAATAAATAATTGGGAGAATTGAAAGATAATAAACTTTTTATTATATAAACATTAATTTATTTATTATATGTCGCATTGTATACAATATTGTCTAAAGCATAAGCTAATAATTCGCAATCAATAGTCGAATTTTTATCAAAAACGTTGCGCAAGATTCTAGCTGCATCACATTTATCGGTTATACAATTTCTTCCCAAAATGGTTACAAATTGTTTAAATTTTTCACGTACGCCATGAACATTTTGGCATAGTTGAAAATACACATTCTCGACGCAATGTTCTAGTTCGAACAAGAAGAGTACGGTTGACGGTTTCATGTACAAGCTGGTGTCGCACGATGTTAATTTTACAATATCTGCGTCACGTATTTTTACGAGTTCTATAATCAGATCTCGAATCGACATCGATGAAGGTGCGGTTGTAACCGGACGGTAGTATATGGGAGGTCTATTCGCGTTGGATGTCCTTCTAACGCACGG
Organism: Temnothorax rugatulus; assembly: GCA_035220575.1. Classification (NCBI taxonomy): domain Eukaryota; kingdom Metazoa; phylum Arthropoda; class Insecta; order Hymenoptera; family Formicidae; genus Temnothorax; species Temnothorax rugatulus. The sequence goes on from JASTWL010001237.1 coordinate 14,824, forward strand.
TTGCCACTCGGTTTCTCCTATGCTACCGAGAAGGTAAGTACTGTTCGTTTCCGAAGATATTAACTTTATTAATTAATCCTTCTATAGTTTCAGGTTTCCCGCTGGGATTGCTGATAATCGCTGCTGCATCCAGGATCCTCGCCTTACCACATACCAGGAGCAACGCGGAACTTCGATGGATCGAGACTTCGAGAAATCGCGTGAAATTCTATCTTTATTATAATTATACTAATTCTCTTCTCTTTTCAGGTTCCCGCCTCGTGATGGATCGCCGCCGCTGCTGACTTCCCGGATCCTCGCCTATTCGCATACCGAGATCAACGTTGGACTTCGTGGGATCATCGCCGATGGACCAGGTAAGTAGAAGGTAAGTATTTATAATAATTGTTATAGATGAATTCCAACTAATTAATTTCCTTTATTTCAGTCGTCGATGCACCAAGTTATTTACAGCTGTCAATGAGCACAAGTCGCTCACGCCTAACGGCTTGAAGTAATATATGGCCACGCAGGACCGCTCGTTATTGTTAAACGAGTAGTAACGCTGTTCGCGGGCGTTCCCGATTGTTATACGAAATGTGTAACTGTTACCGCACACCGTTCGATCGCGCCGGAGACTATGTTCGCGCACGCGAGACACGTGTTGACGCTACCGTTTCGTTCGAGAGACTGCCTCGAGTGGTGGGTCTCGCTTCGGCTCCCTACCTCGCTCGCTACCCCCACTACGCTCTATCTCCCCACTCTCGTGCTACCTCCGCTACCCATTGGCTGCGCTTTCTCGGGGTGGGGCGTTTCCCGCTGTAGGAGTGGGAATCTATTACCTCTATCCCGACGTGGGGACCTTCCCCTGCCGGTGCCGCTGCACCAGGTTGTCGCGGCGCGCCGATTTCGCGTGCCGTCGACGCCGACCGATGCGCACGCTCGGGGGACGGCTCTTACGCCGTTTTCGCTCTTTCTCCCCGTAGACGACGTTCGCGTATCGCCGATCTCCTCGGCCGCTGACGCCGACCTTCTGGTTGTCGTCTCTGGGACCTAGTAGACCTCCTTCTGCAGCTCGCTCCTGTAGAGGACGTCCAGGTGCCGATTTCGCGTTCCCCCGTTCGCTCTTTGGCGCCGACGTTATGGGCGCGTGCCCCAGGTTCGCCTATATCCGTTTTACGCGGTTTTCCTCGGGAAAGTCGCTTACGTCGCGGTTTACTCCACGCTTGTGCCGATCACGGCGCCAACCCTATGACCGCGTATCCCATTCATCGTGAATAACACAATTTTCCTCGGGGAAGTCGTTCGTGTCGCTAGTTTCCATGTGCGCGTCCCGATTACAACGCCGACCCTGTTTTCGTGTGTCCCGGGTATCGCTCGTTCCGAATACCGTGTTTCTCCTCGGGGAAGTCGCTCGCGTTGCGAAATCTCGAACGGAAGGCTATTCTTTGACGTCGACCTTGTAGTTGCCTGCACTAGGTCGCGCTCGTTCGGAAGACTCGAACTTTTCTCGGGGAAGTCGCTCGCGTCTCGGGTTTTCGAACGCGTGTCCCTATCACGACGCCGACCTGATTTTTGTTTGTACCAGGTGTCGTTTACTCGGCGCAACGTCATTCTCCTCGTGGAAGTCGCTTGCTTTCCGAGTTCTTTGCTACGTGTACCTATTACGACGCCGACCCTATACGCGTGTATACCACGTGTCACTTCTTCGTTTTTCGTGACCTCTTCCTGGAGATTGTTGTGGTTCCCATAATTGTCGCGGCTTTTCGTCGATTCTTTCGCGAAAAAGAACTAAGTAATGTATTTCTACGTGGGAACCGAAAATAAACTACATAATGGAATCGACGCGAAATCTTAATTTACTCAATGCCCATTAGGCGTGTCTACTTATTTTACGGCATATTATTATTACTTTCTAACGACTATAGCTAATATCGCCCAACGGGGCAGAGTCCGCTTGACTCTCGCTAATAAACGAAAACAACGGTTATACTCGGCCGCGGATAAACGATAAACAAAAAATTTTTTATATTCTTACGCGGCCACGCGGTTAACTCCTACCTTTTTCCGCGGATCCATTACAGCTCCGACTCGTCGTCGGACGCCGGTGACTCGAAGTCGTCCGATGGACGGTCGTCGAGTCCTGTCTCGGGCGCCATCTCGCGGCTCCTTGCCAATCATATTGCCTCCGCAATGTTGGCTGCGCGCTCCCTCTCGAACCTCGAGCGCTCCTCCGCGAGTTGCCGCGCGACTCTTTCGGCGATGGCCGGCCATCCTCGCGGACCCTCGTATATCGCCATCGTCGTGACCGCCGCCCGCGGCCTCGCCCTACGCTCCGCTCGCGGCTCGTCCACGCGCTCGAGTCGCACACGTGGCGACCAGTTCGCGCGTCGCAGGCCTACAGTCTCGATCGGTCGCACGGTTGACTGAAGGAGTCGTTCGATATTCGCACGTCTTTCAATTAGCGCTGTCCACGTCGTATGAGCCAACACCATCTGATTTCCTCGGTTATCATCGAGAAGTAGTTCCACAAAGGACACAGGTCCCATGCTGATTCCAATATCCAAATATTTATAAGCTGTTGATGTCAATGCGTATCGTCTGCCTAGTATACGAACCGCACGACGCTCCAACGAAATGCTGTAGAAAAAAAAATAATGAAATTAGTAATAAAAAATAATACGATTCGCAAAAAAGATATAAAAATATGTAGCTTTATAATTTAAAAAAATGAAAACTTACTTGTTTTCACACGTTGCAGTTTCAACATCGTGAATCGGTACGTAATAATTCATACGTCTACTGCCACTGTTGCCGCCGTTGCTTCCTTCAACGGAATACATTTCTTTCTCTCGGTTATGAGAAGCGAAGTAGATCCGAAAAAGATCGTGCCAAGAGATCCAGCCAAGGATCCTAAAATTACGCTACTGAAGGTGCAATGGCGTATGCCGCACGTGTTGTTGAACGACATGACTAAATTGTCGCTATTGCGAACGTTGGAGAGCGGACGATTTCTGAGCGCGGCCTTTCGCTCTTGGGATATGTACGTATGGCCCCAGCTGCAGAGCACGACCAAGCATTCGTGGGCTGTGAAAGCCGCGCCGCAGTTGGAGAAGCCGCGATACGTCATATTCACGCTGCAGACCGGACGGCTAAACGAATTCACGGAGGACGCTTCGAGATTCGATCATTGCGCGCTCACCAATGTGAAATTGTATCTCAACTCGGAATTCTATCCCTACGACGACGTGAACGTGGATTTCGAAAGCGGCAGGTTCGCCGTGCTATACGAGATGTACGCGAAATTTCGAAGAGCGTACTACGGGGACAATCGCGACGACGCGCTCCTCTCCCCGCGCGAATTCGCGCGGGTAGCTCCGCTCGTGGTGATCGACTGTTCCCGTCAGAACGAATCGGTGAAGAGCGCCACGGTGGACGTGCGCATCGAGTTCGAATGCAGAGATAACGTTCCACCGAAAACCACCGCCTTTTGTCTCATCGTTCACGATCGCGTCATCGAGTACAGTCCGCTGACCAATGTGGTGCGCAAAATTTTCTAACGGAAGATGCGATTGTGGGATACCACACCCCGGAAACGGGAAATATATAAATACGGGGATCCTTCGATCGTTCCTCAGATCCCGTCAGGAACCGAGCGGTGTAAGTTTGAATATATTTTTTTCCAACGCACGCCGACTCAATGGCCGCAGCAGCAGCAACGACGACGACGACGATCTTCGTCGACCTGCAGGGATTCGTGTTGGGCGAGAGATTCGTCGCGAAGGAGGTGGCCGTGCTCCGAAGCGAGACGCGCGAACTCGCGCATCACGTATTTCGCGCGCCGATGAGGTGGGACTTGCTTACGAGTGTTGAAAAATCAAGGGCCAACTGGCTGATGACGAACCATCACGGCCTCCGTTGGGAGGACGGCGATGTGGACTATCGCCTAGCCAGGTCGATTATTCGACGCGCGGTGTGCGACGACCTGATGGGCGAGAAAGGAGAAATGCCCGGCGCGCGAATCTACGTGAAGGAGCTCGAGAAGAAGAGGTGGTTGGAGGAGATTCTCGGCGACGCCGTTCGCGACGTCGACGCGACGATCGTGACCATCGACGACGAGTACGACGACATCGATCGGCTGGAGTTTCTTCGCGCCGATCACGCGTTTCGTTGCGGACGTCATCAACGGTGCTGCGCGATGGAGAACGTGTTGAAGTTGCGCGACTGGTGGAACGAGCGACGCGAGTGTCTCTCCAGCATCGTTAGCGACTTATCTTTTTCCCAGGTGCATGATTCCACGGATTAAATATTATAGATGTGCATCCATATCCTATCTATATATATTTTATTCAATGATAAAGAGACTTATGCAAAATCGACGTTATTCCTTATCTATTAGTATATAATTTTATTCGATAATAAAGAACCTGATGTAAAGTCGACGTTATTTATTATCTACCCCCTTAATATTCTGTACATAAATTATGTGCTGCCGAGTGCGTAAAAATGGCCGATCGCGGGAGCGCGATACCTCTCAACGATATAAACAGAGAGAGAGAAACGGCGAGCGAAAACGAGAACGCGAGACGGGTGGGAGCGATAGCGTCGAGCGTGATACGGGAGCGAACGATAGCGAGAGCGAGTGACCGAACGAGCGATAACGCTGATCGCGAGACTGATGTGAGCGGTGTCGGAAAAGTCGAGCGGAAGCGCGATATCGGCGGCGGCGGCTGTTGTTGTTATTCGCACGTATTTGATATGTACTTTATAATATTTACCTAATATGTATTTATTATTTATTTAACACTATGTTTATTTCAATTAATATAATTATGTTTATTTTAATATTTATTTAACACTATGAATATTTACTATAGAGCGAGTGACCGAACGAGCGATAACGCCGAGTGCGCGAGACTGAGCGGAGTCGGAAGCGTGATAGCGGCGGCGGGAGCGTCTGTTGTTATTATTCACACGTAATTACTTTATAATATTTATTCAACATTATGTTTATTCATACATGTTTGTAACTACTTTATAATATATACTGCTTTATACTTATCTAATATATACCATACATTTTATTATTTTCACATTTGACATATTTTACACATTATACATATTATTTATCGTTAGAGAGGGCAGGCAAACCCTCGTTGTCGACGTCGACGTCGATTAAATCGACCGACATGTTTTCACCGCCCTCATCATCATTATCATCGTGATCATTATCATCGTGATCATTATCATCGTGATCATTAGCATCGTGATTAGCGCCGCTCTTTTCCATGAAAGTCGAAGCCGAGGAATCGTACCGCGCAACGTCATGATAGACGCTGCGCATCCTGGCAGCAAACAGTTTGATGTCTTTTCCTGATTTTTTTATCACCGACGCAATGAGGGCTCTGCATAAAAAACACATATGATTAGTACATGACTGAATATATAAAATAAATACTGTTAGTTCTTTTAACATACTTACATTCGGTCGCACATTTCTCCCTCCTCGTCGATGTGGATGCTGATTTCCACACAGGGAGGCGCTCCATCCCTGATGCTTCTCCAACGATGCTGCATCTGCAGCATCGCATCGGTAAGGTCATCAACGTCAAGAGCTAAGTGTGTAATTTGACTTAGCGCCTTGGCGCACACCTCTTTTAACTAAGTAATTCTTTCCATTTTGCACGTTTTACACTAGCTTGCAACAATGCACGACTGCGGACAGACTACACCCAAGTCTAGCCTAGAGTTCTTATATATATCGAGGATGTGCAATCAAAGAAGGATATTGTGGGATGAAAACTATTGTAAAAATAGCGTTTGCATAGAGGGTAAAGTGCATTTTTTTTTTATCAAACCTACTTATCCGCCGGGAATCGTCGACGCACTTTTTCCACCCCACCACCACCTGTCCGCAGCCACGAGTTCTTCCATCGAGGATGTGCAATCAAAGAAGGAAATTGTGGGATGAAAACTATTGTAAAAATAGCATTTTGCATAGAGGGCAAAGTACATTTTCTTATCAAACCGACTCATTCCGCCGGAATCGTCGACGCACTTTTTCCACCCCGCCACCACCTGTCCGCAGTCTCGGGTTCTCATATATCGAGGATGTGCAATCAAAGAAGGAAATTGCGCGATGAAAACTATTGTAAAAATAGCGTTTGCACAGAGTAAAAGTGCATTTTTTTATCAAACCGACTCATCCGTCGGAATCGTCGACGCATTTTTCCACCCCGAGACCCCGCCGCCACCTGTCCGCTCTATCGGTAACGAGCATTCCCGCGTAAGCCGCTCGCGCTTATATCGCGCTCATATCGCGCTCATATCGCGACGCACCGTCATCGCAGTTCCGCCGCTTCTCTCTCTCTCGCTCTCGACGATGTGGCTCGCGGGCGTAATCGCGTTAACCGGATGTTTTATCGCTGTGAGGTGCATCGATCCTACGGACGGAAATCACGCGCTTACGATCAATTACCTACAGAATTACGGATATCTGACCAAAGATGTGGGTGCGTTTCCGGCTCAGAGACGAAACGACGTTCTTCGTAACGCCATCGAGGAATTTCAGAAATACTACGATTTACCCGGCGATGGAACGCTCAACAACGAAACGCTGCAATTGATGGGTAAACCGCGATGTGGTTTCCGAGATATCCTGAAGCACGGGACGAGAGCGAGTCTAACCAAATGGCCGAAGACGCACCTGACGTGGTATTTTTACGTAGCCACCGAGAGCGAGTTGAACACGGCGCAGGCCGCGTTCGACGTGTGGTCGCAGCATTCGGCATTGACGTTCGAACGCTCCGAAACGAATCCTGACATTGTGATATCCTGGCGACGCCTACGTCACGCTAACATAAATATCAAGGTAAACGGCCCAAATTGCTTGGACAAATTCGACGGTGCCGGTGGCGTGCTCGCCCACGCGTCTCTCCCGATGGACGAAGCGGGTTTCGTCTCCGAGGTGCACGTCGACGCAGACGAGCCGTGGCACATTTACGTCAGTAACAATCCCTCGGATACGATGTCCCTTTATTACACGCTGACGCACGAGATCGGTCACTCTCTCGGATTACTGCACAGTAAGCGCAAGACTTCGGTGATGTTCGCTTACACACCCAACAAGCAGTATCCGGTGAAGCTCGACAAATACGACATCATTGAGATTCAACGTTTGTACGGTGAAAAAATCGTAAACGAGGCCCCACAGACGCCGCCGCCGCCGCCGCCACCATCGCCGGATCTGTGCGCCCTTGATCGCGTAAACGCGATATTGATTTTGGACAATCAAATATACATCTCGTACAAGCATTACGTTTGGGTGATCGATCTGGACGGTAGAACGTACAATGGACCTTTAGCCCTGTCAAATCACATGAGCTTTCTTCACGACAATTACACGCGCATAGCCGCCGCCTATCAAGCCCCGTCCGGTGATATCATGGTGTTCGCAGATAATTTGGCATACAGGGTTCAATATCCAGAATTTACTCTGCGACCAAATTGGCCGAAAACCTTGCAAGAACTCGGATTTCTCGCAAAGACGAAAATAAACGGAGCGGTGAACACCCACAGGGGACGTTCCTTCGTGTTGTTCAACGGTAACTCGGTGGGTGAGATAAACGAATGTGACAACAGTAGAGTTGCCAGATTTACGGCTCTCGAGACTACGTTTCCCGGAATACCGACCGGCGTGACGTCGATCTTCCGATACATCGATGGCAATCTGTACTTCACCACTCGGACGCAGTTCTACAGATTCAACGAATTTACGAGCACCGTTACGGCGGCTGGTAAATTCGATCTGCGGATGCTGAATATCGTCTGTTGCAACAGTTGCGCGATCTTCTCGATCGAATCGTACGCGTTGGCAATTTAATGTCACCGACGAGCGATTCGGACGGTGACGACAACGACGACGACGACGGCAGTGTTCGTATTTCCGATCGCCGCATCAACCGAAGAAAGTAGGGGGAACTGCGCAGATTACCACACACCACACCACACATCGCGCGATACAAGTAGGAATTTTTTACTTATACCGATGTGTTCCACCCAAAGCATCAGTATCGCATCGTCAGCCGAATACGACGCGTCGGAAGAAATTTTGAGACGAACGATAGTTCCATAGTGCGAAATGTTCTCGACGCTGACCGACCGACCCGCGCCGAGGGATCTTTCTCCGCGCGAGACGGATTCGGAGGTGAACGAAAACGGCAAGAGAGGAAGGATCGAATCGACGAAGGACGATCGTCGTGATCATCAGCATCGTCAGACATCGCGTTCCCAGCTCTCACCCCCCAACGACGTTATTCGCGAGATCCACGTCATGACTCCGGTGCGCGTCCTGACGACGCGTTATCCGCTGACGGCGACTGGCTACAAATACTTAACCATTGGTATCACGATCAAGTCGCCGTGGTACGGTATACCCTCGCCTTCGTACGTGGATATCGCCCTGGGAGATAAGCAAGGCAAGGAGATCTGTCTGACGGTCGATATGTGGAAAGGACTGGTCGAGCGCAAACACGACGTATTGGAGAGTCTGCGATCCAACCTCGTCGAGCCCGGAAGCCGCTCCCCCGCACCGATATCGATCGGAGACCTGACGCTGCGATTCGGATTGATAAACAACCTGCCGATCTTGCGTATGGAGCTACCCAACGCGAATCGTCTGGCAATGTCGCTCACCACCGTGTTCTCGCTGTACAATTTCCAATTTTGCATCGATCGCGTCGTCTCAGCGCTGAGCGCCGCAACCGAGGAAGTCGACGCGAAGTATTCGCGCTATCGGGAGATAGCCCACGATGCGCGTAAGACAGGAACTTCGGTCAAGGATGCGATACGGAAGAGTGAATATTTCGATCCTAACAACATTATCGATTGTGAGATTGTTGCGCTCTGTTTCAGAGCCTAATGTCATGATGTATATATATATATATATATATATATATATATATATATATAAATGATGTAAAACGCACATCGGCGTATGTATATTTTTTTATTTATCAAATTAAAAAACTACGCGAATATCTCATATGTGTGTTCTCTCTCTTTCTTTTCCCTCCTTCCAGATCTGTACGACGCGATCCCGCGCTACCTAGATCCCCCGACTCCGCTTACTCCACAATCGCCGCGATTGCGTCATCCGCGATGCGCGAAGAGATGGATTGAAACGGCATTCGAACCGAAACAGTATGGAACAAAGAAAGGTAATCGAGATCCCGCGAAAAGAACGACCTTGAACACGTTCGAACGTGTTTTCGCGCGCTCATCCCCCCACCCACCACGCGGGACGTCGAAAAGAACGACCTTGAACGAGTTCGAACATGCACGCGCCGCCGCGATCGACGACGCTCCCCCTTTCGGGAGGAGAAATCGCGATTTTTTCACCCCTCGGTCGATAACGGTGGAACCGCTTCGACCATCGGTCGATAATGGCGGAACCGCCGCTCCGAGCGCCCCCACACCGACCGTCGGTAACGCGGGACCGCGCCCAGCCCCCCCCGACCCCCCTCGAAACCGCCCGGGCCCGGAGTGACTTTGGGGGGGTTCCCCCACTCTGACGCCCCTAGGGAATTTTCGTCCTACAAGGTCTTGCAAATACTAATAAATTGCCTAGTGACTTTTCCCCCCGCATGTCCCCCCCTCCGATGAACCGTTACACCTTCCCTTGCCCCCCTCGCCCATCTCTTACGGCGTCCCCCCGCGGCCGCGCGGCCCCCCCCGACCCCCCTCGAAAGTACCTGATTGCAGAAGTAGCTATTCTCTAACTACTGTTATGAGCAATCAAAGTCAAAATCCTCATTTCTTATTCAATCCACGATAACTCAGTAACAAAAAATCGTAGAAACATAAAAAAAAATGATTTTGCAAGAAAAACTTCAACCTTTCACACTAGAAAATCGAAAATTTTCGCAGTTTTTTTTTTGTGCACGTGACAGGCCCACAGTGAAAGAAAAATTTTCTATTTTGTCCAGCTCGTAGTTTTCTATATGCAAAAGTTACCAAACTCACAGAAACTAAAAAATAATAGTAACCTTTTAAAAGTAGAGGTTTCAAACTTTAAATTTAAATTTCGTTCATTTTTAACAAAGTTACAGCTGCTTGAATTTTGCCTATTTTTAAAAATAAATTTAGTGTTCCTTTAATTTTTGTGAAAAGTGTATAATACTTTTATTTAAGTATTATTAATTTTTATGTAAACAGTAATTTTTTGTGACTAATTACTAATTTGCTAAGAGGGACGCAGTGTGGTCTAGTGGTAAAGCGCCAGACTCATAACCCCGAGGTGCCGGGTTCGAGTCCACCTGATCACAGGAAATTTTTCCACCAGTATATTCCAGACTGCGCTCCGCCGCACGAGTGGGGCTCGTGCGGAGAAACGGTGCCATCATAGGCAATTAATTAAGACCCCCAAAAGCTTGGGACTAAAGTACCTAAAGACACCAGGACTGTAAAAGCCTGGGACTAAAGTACCTAAAGACACCAGGATTTGGAAAAGTGCTAGGGTGACAGACCCGAAAAACCTGGACTAGGCTAAGGGCTGGCCCCAAAACACCTAGCAAATAAAGAGTGGGAGGTACAAAGGATCGTAGGATCTAGGTACCGTCGGGGGCCCAAGTGGAACCACCCGCTTACTACTACTACTACTACTACTAATTTGCTAATTCAATAAAGATTTAATTTGTTGTTATTGCTAACCTCAAAAAAAAACAAAGTGGTAGTATTATACCTTGAAATAGCTTTACACCTTGTATACTACATACTGTTTATAAAATGCGTAATACTACAAAAAGGAGTGATATCCGTACAAAATTACCTTTTTAAAAAAAAGAGGTAAAAAAGGCGCCAAGTATCCGCGTAGTAGTGTAACCTTGCAGTCGGCGGCTAAGATGGGACCAGCCGCCACCAGCATGCCGCCGCCATTGCCGATTCCAGTGGCCATGTTCTCCAGCATGGCGACCATCGAGGATGGAATGCCGCGGGTAGTGCTGAAACGACACGCCCTCATGATGAGGGTCGAGACGACGAGGGTTAGGATGCGCATCATGGCGGACTCCAATGAACAAGATGGCGAGCGCTCAACGGGGGACGTAAATAATAACGAGAAGTAGAACCGTTATGCAGTAGTATTAGTAGTAATAGGTTAAAATTAGTATTAAGACGAGCGCCATAGTATAATTTACGTGACAATCAATAGGTTAAGTTTCGCGCAGGCGCCGATAACCGTGCTAAGTATTATAAAAGACTGACTAGCAAATAAATAACCAGAGTACAAAATTGTAAAACTAGTCGGGCAAAAATTGTACGCTGGAAGGGCGAATACTGACAAGTTATTTTTTTTTGTGTGTTCATTTTGATACGAATAAAAAGTTTATTCATATACAATAATGATCCCATGCATTCCTGTCGGAATGGATAATTAGATTAAGAAAACACTCCGTTGAATGAAAATACGCAACTTTGAGGTTAGATTAACACTCGGGCGAGTGAAATAAACAGATTCCCAAAAGTGAAAAACCACTTTCGCGTAGAGGTTAAGCGTGAACCGTAGAACATGATTTCGTAACTCGCGGCGCGAAATAAAGCGTAGTTTCGGAGATAGAAGGAAAAATGAAAGTTTCTCGACGCGAGCGACACCAAGGACACCTGGGACACATCATAAAAAAACCCCATGTCGATGGCGCACCGGGTTCGCTAGTTCGCGAACCAAGCGTCTTCTTCAGGGACAAAGGCTACAGACAGCTTCTATGGGTCGCGAGGAATCCAACAAATACACTCCCGTCAACGTAAGTCGACTGCCCCGGAAACGGGCAAACGGAGCGTCCTAGAGCAAAACCAAGGTCACCGATGACCTCGGGGAGGCGCGAACAACACAGCGGACCAAACGGCATCCGCGTAGCACCAACGCCCACGAAAGTAGCGAACGGTAATAGGTACGTGAAAAACAACGACGTTGACGCGTTCAGGGTCACGTGGGGAACCCGTGGATATCAATCCCATCGAAATCGGACAAGTGCCCCAGGAAGTAGCGAACCGGGACACTTTTCCTGGAACAGAGGGTATGGATGAATGTACTAGGTCCTAACGAACAGCCCCATAGGGTCAGCGTCGACGTCCGATCAACGCCCCGGGAAATAGCGAACCGGAAGGCCGATCGCGAAAGTAAAAACGGAAATGGATCCTAGGCGACGCGGGAAAGGCGAATATGAAGTCGATTATATCGTACGAGGCCCAGGAGGCTAGTTAGCGAGCGCGTTACCCGATTAAAGCGAAATTCGATATGTAAACGCAATGGCATACGCCCGTCACACCCATGGTGCGAAATCGGTAGACTCCACACATTGAAATTGTAAGATTGTGAGAGGGAATAATGCGAACGTATGGCAATGCGGAAAAGTAACAGAATCATGTCAAATGATGACGCCGTCGAAGATAGAGGAACTTCGAAGGCGCTATCAGTGCAAAGGTTAATAATATCATAGGGGAAACATGTATAGATAATCGCGACAAATGCGTATAAGTAATAATGGATGCGATATCACGCGAGTCACCCGATATGTAATGGAACATTCGCGAAGAACATGTACAAATGGAACACCCGGTACATAATGGAAGCTTCTAGAAGCAATTGAAAAACTTGTTTGCGACAAGCGAGGCACGAGCACGCGCTTACATACAACGAGGGCACAATAGCGACACGTGAACACATGAGGTGAATGCGTGACGCCGGGCGACAACGACGCACGAACGGACGACGGACTCGAGGAGTCTCTCGCCAGACGCGGTACCGTGCGGACGCGTACGTGCCGCGTGAGCGAACAACGAGATATCCCGCGTACGGAGCGAATCCGCTTATCATATTACAACTCACGTAATAACGCGAATAAAAAATTTGGTTAACATAACAAAAAATTTTTAACATGACTAAATTTTTTGTTACGTGAATCAAGTTTTTGTTATATTAACTGAAGAATTTGTTTGCTCATATCCAAACAAGGATTTAGTTGATTCAACGAAATGGGTTTCTCGGTGCATGTATACTCGGCATCTATATAAGCAAAACATTTTTTCTTTAGAAAAAAAAAACTGTTCAAAAATTGGAACATAATAATGTTTTACTAATTGTTATTATCATAATCAACTTTTATAAGAGTGAATCTGTAGAAATTACTTATAAAACTTTGGAAATATTTTAATACCGATTATACATTTCTAAATTGTAATTTTTAAATAAGATATTATTTACCTTTGAAATGTTCGATGAGAATGTCTAAATACTATCAAGATTTTAACATTTCGAATAATTATCCATCATGACACTATATTTAATATGCAGAATGCCGAAACGTTCAGAAATGTGAAATATACACTTAATAACACGCAAAAAATACACGTGAAGAATGATCGGGAAATGCGGTCGTGTACGCCACCATATAGCTCGAATAGCTATAATACGATAAGTACTGGGCTGCGTTCGGAAACGTCACCCGGGTACATACGAATATACTCCCTTCTCCTTCTAACTCGCTGAGATAGAAAGAGAAGGGAGTATACTCGTGTGCACTCGGGTGACGTTTCCGAACGCAGCCCTGAATAGCGAGCCGCGCGCCACGCTCTCCCCTCTTCCCACTTTGCTCGTCTATGCGCAGATCGTGGACGGTGGAGCTTCTGAAAAACAAAAGACGAAGAAAGGCAATCTCGAAAGACGCGGAAACGCCAGGCGGTTGTAACGTGTATGTACGTGTCCGATCACGAGTTCTTCACGTGTATTTTTCGCGTGTTATTACGTGTATATTTCACATTTCTGAACGTTTCGTTATTCTGCATATTAAATATAGTGTCGTGATGGATAATTATTCGAAGGAATTGTTAAAATCTTGGGATTTAGACGTTCTCGTCACACATTTCGAAGGTAGGTAATACCTTGTTTACACTGAAAAAAGGTTTTAGTTTTAATAACCAAGGCTTGGTGAAATAGCCTCAACGAAAGAGTTTAGTGATTATGACGAAAGAATTTGGTCAATGTTAACAAATTTGGTTAATGTTAACAAATTTGGTTAACATTAACCAAATATTGTGTCATAATCACTAAACTCTTTAGTTGAAGCTATTTCACCAAGCCTTGGTTATTATAACCAAAACCTTTTTTCGATGTAAAAATTGCAATTTAGAAATGTATAATCGGTATTAAAATATTTCCAAAAGTTTTATAAGCAATTTCTACGATTCGCTCTTTTAAAATGATTATAATAATATAACCCTCAGCTCCTGCCCTTGTTTTCGATCAACGTAACTTCTGTCTATGGGTTGTTCGCGTCCTGAGCTTATTAAGGCCCAATTTTACAAGTGTCGGTTAACTTTTATAACCTTAGATTAACTCACTCTTCGTCTCTTTTTAAGGGACGTCCCGCTTGGAAAGAGACGAAGAGTGAGTTAATCTAAGGTTAAAAGTTAACCGACATTTGTGAAACTGGGCCTAAATAACTTTAAAAATGTTTAAAAAATCTGACAAAATTCATGGAACATTGTTGAATAACTGTTTAAACAAATAAACATCTCTGATGAGTTTCAAGATTTTACAAGTAATAGATTTTTGGCCGGACACAAATTACCCATAGACAGGGGCTGAGGGATAATAATTAGTAAAACGTATTATATGTTATATAATATATTGTATTATACATATTGTTCGAGAGCGCGCGGTAGCGCGAGGAAGCGCGAGGTAGAGGACGACCACAAAGAAACAAGACACGCAAGCTCACAATTCCAATAAAATAAAAGTATATTATAAGGTCTATGTTACAGTATTTACAGAGTTTCCTTTCAGGCAGAGTGCCGTGAACGCGCACCGAGTTTGAAGGCAAGCGATAGTGAAAGCACGGGAAGGCAAAACACGTATCGAAGCGAAATAGCGGTGTACGAAAAGCAAGCGGTGTGCAAAGCGGTTGTACAAAAGGCAGTGTAACTAATACAGCGAGTGATCTTCGGCGAAATCGATCCCGCGGCGCAGCGGCGGTCCTTTTATTATCTCCGAAGCGAACCTCCCTCCCGGCTCGTTGCCACTAATTTCGAGAGGGCGATTGGCCATCGGAGCCCTACGTCATCGCGCGGACGTCACTGTTTTCAATTATCGATCCAAAGGGAACGTTACATGTTTGTTTATGGCATGGATCTTTCTTTTGTGAGCGGCTTGTTTTGCGCCCGATCGGCTCGACTTTAACATTCGCCGAAATGTCAGCGAATGTTCTGGAATGTGATGCTCGAAAACTCCATGCCATAACTGGAAAATGATAGGACTTCGTTAACACGAAATTCTTCTCGAATCTTCTCTCAAACTAATTCGCACGATCTCAAACACATATATAATGTTCAAATTTTTTTATAGTTTTTTTCTAAAGAAAAAATCTGTAGCTTACATAGATGCCGATGTATAAATGTCTAGAATATATTTATTAACAATATGTAATTACTATATAATTATTCTATATATGACATATTATATTTTTAATAAAACATTTGTATATTATATCTTCAAATATGTAAATATACTTTGTACATACATTTACTTACAGACAATTGCATCGATAAAGATTCCATGGAAAATTTAACATTGGACTTAATGAAAGAATTAATTCCACAAGTTGGACTTAGGATTAAATTTAATAAAAAATGGCAAGAACATTTTAATAAAACTGAAGCTGTGACAACTGTAAGTATACATTTAATTGTAAATTTTTTTATTAATATTTAATGATATATAAAAAACTAATCACATATATTTGGTATAAAATGTTTCAGAAACAAGATGACAGTACTAAGTCGAATACTAAGCATAATATTACATATACTTCATCTGATGAAGAGATCAGTAATGAAAGAGATAGTGATGAAAATTTAGTTGATAAAAATAATTGTTCCGTTGGATCATCAGTATTCAGAAAATTACAGCGACCATCCGTTAAAAATATTTTAAAGTTGACTACACAAGGTCGTGCTATTTTAAAATCATACGAAAGGAAAAAAACATTAAACAGAAGGTGCCGAAGTACTATTGTAGATCTTATCTTATCTGAAATTTTAAATAAAATTCGTGGGTACGTTTCTTTTATAAACATAATATATTATAATAATATTTTTGAAAAAAGTACTATTCATATTACTATAAATATGTAATATAATTGTAAATGTGTAACATACTAATTAATATGTATTATTAATATATGTAAAAATCGTAATTTTTTTAGCCCTTTGAAAAATGAAGATTTTCATTCGTTAAGTTTTCTAAAGAGATTGAAGAACTGTTTCCAACCGAAACATGGAGCACTTACTATATTCCACCTATAGCTAAAAAGAATTCAAGAAATAACAAATCAATAACATCTCGCGGCAAACTTGTTGACAAATACAGAAATAAGATACGGGATTATAGGAAACTAACAGGATACAATTTAACTGATTTAACAGAATATACTTCTACATCGACTTCAACATATAACAGTGAAATAGAAGGTACATATTTGATATGTTTTTCAAATATTAAAATATCCAAATATTTACTTGTTCATATTTTTATTATGTGAGATTACCACACATATTAACATATTCTCTCTTTCTTTCTTACATGCATGCACACACATATGCATATATACATGCAAACACACATACACACGCGGGCACACATACATAGATAGACAAACAGAAAGACAGAGAGAGAGGGAGAGGGGGGGGAGGAGAGAGAGAGAGAGAGAGAGAGAGAGAGAGAGAGAGAGAGAGAGAGAGAGAGAGAGAGAGAGAGAGAGAGAGAGAATCAAAAGCATAAATATGGTTTATTTATTTGTGTAGATGATGCTACAATTCGTGACAGCGTATCTTGGCTTCAAGATAATTTATCACCATGGTCATTAGTAGAAAATCATTGGAAAGTTACTTCAGCATATAGACGGAATAAAATTCAATCTTCTGAAAATAAGAACATAGGTGAAATTTTCTCTCAGTGGCCAGTTTTAAAGCATCCTTCAGCATACACTTTGATTGATGAAGATTTTAAATTTCTTAATTTAACATCAGAAGATTGCATAAATAATTGGTTTCAATTTTTTTCCAACATTCAAGAAGTTTGTTCTCTTAAAGACGATAAAGTAATAAATGAGTTACGTTCTGTGATGGAAACGGATAATTTGAAAGATGGTAAGTTTACAAAAATAATATCTTATATGTATGTCAGTATGTATGATTTTCTCTGCATATATGTGTATATAGTTTGCATTAAATTATTTTTATATTTTTATTTTTACATAGATGCTAAAGTTGTAGTACAAATTCTGTTATTGTCTCATATGGTACCTCCCAAAGGAAGATTTCGTTTAAAAAATGACCATTACAAATCATCTATAAGTGAATGCAAAAACAGCATTATATTGCATGCAAAGGTATTGAATGTTATATATTTATATGTGAATTATTATATTATATATTACATGTTATATATTATATATTAATTAATATATATTGTATATTATATTAATATATAATGTATATTAATTATTTAGATATTATTTTAATTTATACTAATATAAGAAATAAAGAATTATTATATAGAATATATATTAATAAATAGAAGTAATTAACAATTAATTTTTAGGTACCTGGAGATATAAGTCGCATTCAAGAAGAAAAAGTAAAAAAAGCACGTCGTTTAGGATTGACAATACAGCCATACATAATAGTTATTGGTCCTACTCTTGAAGAAGTTAATGGATTTTACGTTTCTGTTGATAAAGTATTATATCAAGTTTTAAAGGCATTAGCGGCGCTTGATTTATGTTTTAAAATCTTCCATGTATTTGATTTAATGTATCCGCCTGAAAGTGAACACATCTGGTATATCATTCAGGTTTGCCTTTATAAGTTTTCAACAAAGTATGACAAACAAATTTCGTATGTAATGCCAATTGTCAAGACTTTGGAAAAATTTAATACTACGAACGATTAATTACATTATTTTAAACGTACGAAAATTTTTACAATATGATTATCTTATTATGCCACAATTTATTGATATTGCTGTAATGTTAAATTCGAAATACGTATAAAATGCATAGAAGTATAGGTTTAGTTAACCGAGTTTTACAACTTATTCCCATATAAATTTTTGTTTAATAAAATTTTCGTTTAATAAAATTTTTACAGTTGCCAAATGTCTTTCATATCAAAAAATAGTTTGCCTCTTTTATTTTATTTCGATGACTTTGAAATTAATTATTCTTTTGTGTCCTCGGACAAAAGAATAATTAATTTCAAAGTCATCGATAAATATCAACACAAAATGGACATTTATACATGTTATAAAACTAATGTTTCTACTTTCTACTGTTAATATTAATATTACGGTATTACTATTACGGCAATATTAATAGATTGCTCATACAAAATTAATTTCTTTGGCTCTTAATAATATACATGTTATGGCAGATGGAAACAATTACATTTCTTGTACGTAATTTTTTTAATTTTTGTTTGGTATAAAAATATTAAAATTTTTATAAGATTATTATTAAGATTATTATAATTTTTATAAGATTATTTGATACAGAGTATATATAAGTAATGAATATAAGTGATTAATATACGTATATATGAATATGTAATAAATAAGAAATATGTATTAAATATAAATAAATATTGATTTAAATTACAAGAAATAGTTATTTTCCTAAAGAATATGTATAATTATATAGACATAATATTAATACATTCAAATTAAGTATTTGATTAATGCCAATAATTTAATAATTGTTTCAATTAAACATTCGTGATAAGTAAGAAAATATTTTGTAAGAAGAAGTTAATATTGTTACAAGTAAAATATATATTAAATAATACAAAGGAAATATTTGCTCGAACCAATCTTGTATTTAATCTATTTGAAAATATATGTTGTTTCTGGAACTCTGTAATTGGAATAAGATATTATGTATATAATTGTTTCAATTAAACATTTGCGATAAATAAGAAAATATTTTGTAACAAGAAATAAATATTGTAACAAGTAAAATATATATTAAATAATACAAAGGAAATATTTTCTCGAACCGATCTTGTATTTAATCTATTTGAAAATATATGTTGTTTCTGGAACTCTGTAATTGGAATAAGATATTATATATATATATATATATATATATATATATATATATATATATATATGTTTCAATTAAACATTCGCGATAAATAAGAAAATATTTTGTAAGAACAAGTTAATATTGTTAAGAGTGAATTATATATAAAATAATACCAAACAAATATTTACTTCATACAATCTGACATTTAATCAATTTCAAAATATATGTTGTTCCTGAAACTCAATATATAATTAGAATAAGATATTATGTATATAAAATAAACAAATCTTAGTTTCCTTCAATTTGATATTCGTTATATTCAATACAATAATTATTTCATATTATATTAAATATGGTTAAATAAAAGATTTCTTTACTTGAGTAAAATTAATATTCAGTTTAGTGTAATTACGTATATAATTAATATAAAAAGGCTGTTGTTCAATTAAATATACCAAAGTGTACATTTAATTTCATATATATTTAAACATAATTCAATCCTGTTATGCCAACTAAATATTTCTTTTAATACAAATTAATTATTATGTCTATTACACATTATATTTTTGCACAGCAACAAATATTTGCTTGACAGCCCGTGACCGCCGCATATAGTTGGATAAAACAAATTTTTTTTTATTTAACATTTTTTTTTCTCAGTGTATTAATCATCTTATTGCATTTATGTTTTAGGTAAAGAAAAGCAACGCGGACGCGGCTCTCCGATATTCACAGTTGCAATCGATCATCGAGGAACTCCATGACACCTTGATATTCCATAAGAAATGGCACTCGATATATAGATATTAAATCGTGAATAGTTATAACCTGGGGACTCTCGAAATAGCGTTAACTCCTCGCTGACTTTCGCATCAGCGCTTTCGGTCATCCCGGAGTTGAAATGGAAATTTTTAAGCGTACGGCGTAGGGATGGGCGATACAGAGTGAATATCGATATTTCGCATCGATACGTATCATAAATAAGAATATCGATACACTAAAAATATCGGACGAAAAATATCGATATTTAACAGTATCGATACTGTCGATACCTCTATTATTAGTTATATTTTAATTTAATTTTGAGAACAAAGCAGCCTGCTAATCCGTCGTCGTTATTAAGTTCGTTTTCTTCGATTAGTTATTTACATATGTGTTATATTTATTAACCAATATTTTAGTGGATTGCCACCCATTTTCATTGGTGGTTGATTTAAGTATGCACTCGCGATCAGGCGAGGAAGATATATCCGTCGAATTATGGACTGTATCGAAAGTTCGATATTCATGCTCGAATATCGATACAGGCTAATATCGAAATGTAAAATATCGATACAAAATATCGATATTACAGCCCAAAAGTATCGATATTCAAAATATCGATACAGTATCGCCCATCCCTAGTCTGAACACAATCTACCCGTACATCTGGACACTTAGATATTGCAACAAATAACCCATAAATGTATCAAGCCACAGGATTCTAATATTGTTTCAATAATTATTCATATGCCCAAGCATAATTGTTATATGGAAATGTGATGTATAGAAACATTAAATTTTGCATTATCATTACAACACGTCAGTGTTAATTATTAATACTATGGTCTCACAAGAGGCAACTCAGAACTCATTTCATATAAAGTATTTATACAGATTGTAAGTAATATTCATATATATTATCGGTAATGTATAATCATGATGTTATACAGCTGTTTATTTGCAACGTATATAAATAAAACAACACAATTACAAAGAATAGAATCTACACAATGAACAGACATTTCGCAGTTGCCATATAAATATATATCTACATAATCTACACTAAACAAGAAAATTGTTTGTAACACATCCAAGTAAAATAGGCGGTAATACAGGTACCCCACGCAACCCCGGAAACAATATTATAACGCATAAAAGTATATATATCCGCACGGTTAGAAAACTAGAGTATCTAATATCCGCAGTGTCGCGGCGCATAGGTATCTTGCATCTGCGAATTGGCACTCCGAACACGATGCACACAGGACACGGCATATCCAGAGAAGTTAACTTCTTCGGGCGTAGACACGCTCTGCGCGAACAACGACAAATCATCGTACATCGATGCACAGCGAGGCGAGCCATATTCACGGAGTACATGAATCCGCCATTTTGATCGCACGACATATTCACTGAGATACCGTTCTATACGCGGTTCACGAAGCGAGTTATAACGGCAATATAATGGGTGCCCGTATATTATAAAATCCGCCATTATTGTTACAATAGGCAAAATCATTAAAGATTGTTAAAAGTTCAAGAATGAATGAAAAGAGATAGAGAGAGAGAGAGAGAGATCATGTAAGAAACGAGATCTGTGGGAGGTTGAGGCTCCGGCTGTGAATTGTAAAGCCGCCACAGATGGCGGTAGTGAGCGCGTTACTACCTCCAAAATGGAAGCGCATCCAGGCGCACGAGGCGCTGAGCGCGGTGCGTTCCGGGAGAGAGTCACGCGAAAAAGGTGTGGTTCTGCGCATGTCCGTACAAGTATCGACGGGTCGAGAACGCAACGGATTTCATTCGTTATCGAACCGTTGAGTAGGATGTATCTCAGTTTTCGGTCGAGAACAGTCGTTCATCGAAAACCTTCTCGAGACGTATTACGTTGTGCTTGCGGTCGTCGTTATTGTAACACGTCGCGTATCTTATTCGAGAACAGTCGTTCAACGAAAACCTTCTCGAGACGTATTACGTTGTGTCTGCGATCGTCGTTATTACAACGCGTCGCGTATCTTATTCGAGAACAGTCGTTCGTCGAGAACCTTCTCGAGACGTATTACGTTGTGTTTGCGATCGTCGTTATTGCAACGCGTCGCGTATCTTGTTCGATGAACAGTTGTGTTGTACTATAATCTTTACGAGATAATAACATTATAAAAAGACATTTAGGTTCGCGCATTCAGGGTTAGTGCGTCATATCGGCTATTCAGTCCGATAAATACTTGGAGACCGAATAATCGTTCGATAAAAACGTTGTCCTAAAGTGACGACGCTGCTATTGAGAGGGAGCCATTATTCTACGAGAGGGACACACTAAGAAGGAGGCTCGTCTTTGATGATGCCTTCTGGAAATATCACGTGGGCTCAGGAAGCTTCTGAAAAGGATAGTGGTCTATAATAAAACCATCTTATCGGCCTGATCATCCGATATTCATACCTGAATTAAGGTAAACTCTTTACATTCATGATTTGGTGACGTTAAACATTCGTTTAACGTGTCTTAGATATAAACAGTCGGTTTAGACCGGGACACTTACATATGTTTCAGAATAATCGATAGCGCGCAAAGAAGATTAGACTCTTTCTTGAGAACTAGTACAAAGCTTGCTTTGGTTGTAATACCTTTAGAATCTTTATTCAAAACTCTCTAGTTTTTCTGTAACTATTTCTAATTAAGACTATTTGGCGAGTTGTGTAGATTCAATCTATCAAAAGCACGTTGATCCCGTCAACAACGTCACGGGATAAATACGACGTCAAAACTAATGTTACGATACAAATACGTTGAAGTTATTGCGTTTCCGCCCGAAAGAACGACTGTTCGTACATCTATATAAGATTCAGGATGTGAAATATCACTCGTACTTTATTGAATAGATGTGTCAATCATCTTAAAGAATACATTCTCATTTACTTTATTTATTCGAAAGAATTCATGCCGCATATTTTCTGACGTGTTACTTCGGTAAACACGATATTATACTTTAATCAAGGGAATTGGCTTGAACTAATACTTCTTGGATTTGAAGGAAATCATAAGAATAACTGACACATTGTTTCAATGGTACTTATATTCATATATCTATCGATATTTATTCTCATTGTTTGTTTAATGTATCACAATGATCCTTTCTTGTCGAATTTACTTCAAGGAAACTTAACTAATACCCGATTATACGAATTGAATCAAGACATCAATTTCGTTCACACTTTTTTAACTAACTTTAGCCTTTAACATAGATCTATTCGATTGAAATATTACTTATTCCCTATATTGCTCTCAAAGAAAGGATTATTGATTATTAATCAATTTCTTTTTCTCTTATATTTTGAACAGCTTCTCTTAATGTATATAATCAATTATTGTAAGTTATCGATATTTGCTGACGTATTCTGACTAACTCCTTGTACGTTTGTAAACTCACCGAAATACATGATCTCTCTCTACTAGAAACAAAAAATACTGATTAGTTGAATGTTTCCTCATCTTTTTCAAGAGCTCAGGCTCACGAGTGAGCTTGTACGAAACAAAGATACTTTAAAGATACCGTCGGCAATGACGAAAGCGAAACGCAGAACGATACGCCACACTCATACGAACAAACTCACCATAGCTAATGATTATTATAATACATCCATCATCTCATAATGAAATCATCCCTCTCTGAATTATATAAAGCTTTCTTCTATTAGAGTCCAGAAAGCATCTCGTCATCGCATGGTAGGCAAAGGCAAAGCCACATCTCTCGTAGTCAGATTGTCAGTATATTCAGCCACCAAGTATCATGAACGGGCGTGGCCGCATGGAGATATATAGTTATTAATATTTTAGTGATCTCAAAGATATCCATGATTAATCATATATTAATCAATGCAGATTACGACACAGAACTAGATGTAAGAGTATTTTAGTGAAGAAGGCCGTGTTAAACAGGACTTATTCAAAACTTAATATTTCCATGTATTTGAGATCACGGGCGTGGCCATATAGGATGTAAAATCATGAATATAATAGCAATCTTAACAGTCTTTAGTGTGAATAATATATCAATCGGACCGGAACCACAGCGCGGATCACCACATGACAATATTTTAACGAAAACTAGGTTTTCAGAGAACACTTTTATAAAACTTATATGGAGCGGCCGAGAGGCACGTCCGTCCCGCTCGACAGTCCGCCGTCGAGAGGCAGTGAGGCAGCCTGAGTCGAAACCCCGCAGGACGGAGTCGGAGAGGTCATGGTGCTATGCATGCCACGAAAACCAGACTGACACTCTGGAATTATCTTTGTTTTGTTGACAAATGCCTATAGTTTATGACGACGACGATGTCCGCTCGGTCTCGCCGGCCGAGAAGGAGCGCGCCGTCATTTTATTATCAAAAGGGCCAACGTTTCCGAAGGGCTCTATTAATTTACTGCCGATGGTAGCTCGACCGAATCCTTTTCACCAAACGTAAAATGGGCGCCAGGTGCGATTCCTCGCACCACGATACACGAAATCCTGATCCGTTACCACCTCAGGCGTGAGTCCGATATAGGAGGAGAGGGAGCGCAGCGCAATCAGTACACACCAGAATTAGCAAGATATAGAAAATATATTTAATAGGATATAGAATAACACAGCGTATAATGGCGGCGCAGTAGCTCCTGCCGCGATCCCGATTTCGGTTCGAAGAGCTCTAAGAGCTTCCTCTCTTATTTTCCGCTATGCAACGAGTCCCACCCCGCGTGTCTCGGTACTGACACACCTTTAGATTACGACAAATCCCTCCCTGAATCGCGCGGTACCGACAACTATTAATTACCCCTCGACGCAACCGACTTACGATTCACGCACACATAACCCGAATTTCCCCTCGACGCAACAGACTTACGAACGCACACATAACCCGAAGTAATTTTCACGACTCGACGAGATGGGAACGGCTCGCAAGACGATTACGATACGCGATACAATACGCCTCCGACACTTAGCGCGATCTCGCAGTCCCGAAATGGCCGCGAATCTCTCGGATTCCACGAGCCCTGAAATGACCCCGCGATTTACGCCTCGCGAGGTCCGCAACACCCAAAACGCGACGGTGTCCCGCACGCCACGACGCGATCACGCGGATCCCCTACGGCCCCGCGATGATACGGTGTCCGGCCCGTACAGAGAACACCTCGCCCCAAAACCGCTCAATCACGCGAAGCGCATTTCGCCGCTCCCAGACTCCGAGTCTACACGATACGGCCCTTGACGGGTCCCAACGATACGACAATTAATTCACAAAGCGATAATTAACCCGACGACACGACCATTAAATGCGTTGACTGCCGGCGGCCGCGCACCCGAACTCCCGAGACGGGCGAATACGCACTTTTCCGGCCGAGTCCTCCCGCGGTATTCTTTTCGGGATAATTAAGCGATCACATGCTTCCGCGGTACAACGCGACTCCCGGGAGGACCTCGGTATTGCTTCGATCTTACTTGCGGTGCTTGTGCAGTGGCCTTACAATTAGATCCGCTCCGGCAACAGGTAGTCTCGTACGGGGGTGGGATGGCACCTCTCTCAACGACGGACCGCACGACAGTGACGAACTTCTGGTTCGGGGGAATCACGCTGGGCCCGCGGTGGCGCTCCTGCGCGCCGGTGCCGCACGCCCTGTCTCTCTTGGCGGGTGCTGCGCCCTACTCGACGCTGCGCCTACTACGGCGCCCTCGCGCCTGCCTCCACCCGCTTGCGGTAGTGCCCAAAATGGCGCCGGGTCCGGCTGTCCAGGCCGCGACTCCGGGATCGGTTGCTCGACGGTCGGGCTGGCCAGGCCCTGGCTCGTCGACCGGTGGCATACTCCGGGGGTGGATGACCCTTCAACGGGGACCTTCGCCGGGGCGTCCCCCTCTCCGGTCCCTCCGTGTGCGGGTCGTCATTCCGTGTGGCGGGCCAGCGTCCTCCTCCCCGACAGGCGTTACGCGGCACCGGCTATGGGCCCCAGCGCGACCCGTCCGTCGGCCGTTCGTCCTCGACACGTTCCCAGCTGGTCGTACGCCGACTCCCTCGGTGCGACTTTACGTCGGTACAATAATCCCTTCGGCCATCTGCTCCGCACCTGTAAGTCTCGCAATCCCGTTAACCTAAATCTAACGCTAGCGCCCCGCCCGCCCCGGGCGGAGGCACCACCCTTGACGTCTCCCTCGGCCGAGCTACCATCCGGGCCAGGGACGCGACGATTGTCACGTCACAAGTTGCAGGAAGCATATGCGCTCAAGGAGTTTGGAGAGAAGTGGGGCGAAGAGAGGAGAAAGTGGAGGGGTCGTGAGTTTTGGGAATGGGGAGGACAACTACGTGTTTCCACGAGGAGGGAAAAATATTGGAGGAGAGAGAGTAATTCAAAATATGGAGAAGAGGTTCGAGACATTGAGGCAGGCAGAGAAGTAGCATACGACCAGAGAGATCGTACGTACCAGCAAAGGTAAGACGTATGCGCTTGAGGACATTGTAAAGCTCAGTGGGAGTGATTGAAGTAAAACTAAATGATTCAGGGACATTGAAGGATGAGGAGGCAAAATGACTTAGCGTTTGAGGAGAGCAGGAGAAGGAGGGACGAGAATCAAGGATCGTTTATAAGTTTAGGATCAAGGAGATGGGAGGGTAAGGTATGCGAGGGAGATGCTGTCCCTCCAAGTACTGAGAGATTTCTCCAGAATTGGCGAGGAGAGTTAGATAAAAAAGAATTTTAAGATTGGCCTTCTTTTCACAGCGTATGGCATAGTTTACCTCGTTACAAAGTTGCTTATAACGATGCTAGTCGTGCTCGAATCAAGTGTGCCTATAATGAAGAAGAGAGCGACGCTTCAGAGATATTAGTTTTCTGACGGCGGTGTTGAGCCACGGAGCCGGCGGACGTAACGCGCTCTTTAGCGTCAGCGGAGCGAGACGATCGAACACGGACATTATGGAGGATGTGAAATAGGCAATCATCTCATCAACATGCGCAGCGCCGAACATAGACGACCAGTCAGCCTTGAGTAACTCAGAGGAAATGTCGGAAGGCTGAATGGCGTGGATGTTGCGAGAGAGGGTAATGCGGACTTTGTGACAAGGTCGAGCTATCTTCAGAATCGCCCAGACCATGAAATGATCACTGATATCGAGTTCCTCGCTGACTCCGTAGTCGACCACCCCCACACTATGCGAGATCATGATAAGATCAAGAATGGATGTGTTCCGTGTGAGACGCGTCGATGAGTTGTCGAAGGGAGAGGTTCGATGCTATGTCGCACAACAGTCGAGCGTTAGGTTCGTTGGCGCGGAGCATGTCGATGTTGAAGTCGCCCATACACACAATCTCGTCGACGCCGCACGCGATGTGAGACAAGCGTGATTCAATGTAATGCATATCGGAGACAGGTGAGCGAGGAGGACGGTAAACGCAGGTCACAGCTACGCATCTGTGTGTCAGGCGAAAAGAGATAGCGACGATATCCACGAGTGTGCCAGGAGGAGGGGCACCAAGGTCAATCTAAATGAAAGAGAGAGAGAGAGAGAGAGAGAGAGATTGATTGATGGTTTATTTATGCCATAGTCACAGACTTTAGGCAAGTAAAGAATTACAAAGGTGTAAGCATACAAAAAGGAAGAAAAAAATAAGATAACAATAAAAACAAAAATAAAAACAAAAATAAAAAGAAAAAGAAAGAAAAGAACAATATAATAATGGCAGATGTAATCTACGCAGGAAAAATAGAAGTAAAAATAAGAATAAAATGTAACTTAAACTAATGAAACGCACAAGAAATAAGTTGACACCCTGAGTCAGAACATGCATGGTGGGCAGAGGCTGAGGAGACATTAGATAGAATTGCGCTCAAGCGAGAAAAGATGGTCATACAGTTTACTCTTGAAAACGGCGACAGACGTTGCAGATACTACGTCGGTGGGAAGCGAGTTCCACAAGTAGACGCCTGCAAGATGGAAGGACTTATGATATGCTTCGGTTCTATGGATAGGAACATGGAAAGAATGAGGTATAGCCAGACGTGATGATCGCCTGACTAAGGGGTCAGGACTAGTGAAGATTTCGGAGATGTAGGTAGGAGACATGTTATGAGACACCTTAAACATTTCAGTGCCTAGAAAGTAGAGGCGTCGATGCTTGACCGTCAGCCACCCCAGCTGATGACGGTAGGGCGTGATGTGTTCATCACGCCTTAAATTAAAAACAAAGCGAACCGCACAATTTGAAAGTCTTTGAAGCTTGGTGTTGAGCTCGTCAGACACATCGTTGTACACAAGGGAACAGTAGTCTAACAAAGGCCATATCAAAGTGGTCACAAGTTTTACACGCAGATTAAATGATAGGGAATTTTTGTGAAATTTAAGTTTATGCAATGTAAAATGTACCCTTTTGGAAATGTACGAGACATGGCTTGCCCAAGATAAATCGGAGCGCATGATGACCCCGAGGTTACGTGTCTCAGTAACAAATGGGATGGAAGTACCGTTAACCGATATGAGAGGTAAGTCACTAAGATTTAGGTGCCTAACATGACTCCTACCTCCAAGAATCAAGACTTTGGATTTCCTGAGATTAAGAGTCAATCCATTACGCACAGCGAACTCTGAAATGACACCCACGTCATAAGCAACGAGCTGCAAAGCGACATTCAGTTGGCTAAGAGGAGTCCTGCGGTAAATCTGTGTGTCATCCGCAAATACAATACGCTCAGTAAACCTGAGGAAGGCGCCAATGTCATTTATGAAAAGAGAGAAAAGGAGAGGACCCAAAACGGATCCCTGCGGAACTCCAGATGTAACGGACAGCCAGTCAGAGAGCACTCCCTCAAGGTCAACAACAGCCTGAGATCGACCCGTGAGATAGGAAAAGATTAACTTGAGGGCAGAATCAGTGAACCCCAACCGCCTGAGTTTGGTGAGCAGTAAAAAATGACAGACTGTGTCAAAGGCCTTACTAAAGTCGAAAAGGACAAGGATAAGCACCTCACCCACGTCGACGGCGTACATTATGTCATGGAATAATCGCAGTAAGGCTGACTGGGTGGAATAACGCTTGCGGTATCCAGACTGCCGATTGTCAAGAATATGGTGAGCTTCAATAAAGTCAGTAATCTGGCGATGTATAATTTTTTCAAACAGTTTAGAGAGCTCACACAAGTTGGCAATGGGCCTCGTGTCTGAGGGAGAGGCCGGAGATTTGACCTTGGACAGTGGGCGAAGTATAGCTCGCTTCCACAGGGGCGGAAAGTGACTAAGTTTAAGACAACTATTGAATAGTGAGGTTAGGAGATTGCCAATACTAGGTCGGGCTAAGGCTATGGCATAAAGTGGTATTTGATCGTAACCAGTGGCAAGAGAAACGGAAGATGAGGAGACGAGAGTACTTAGATCATCACTGGTTATCAGGGAAAAACTAAAAAGTGGTTCATTCGGCACTATGGATGAGATAATATCAGAAAATTGAGACTGAGAACATGAAGGAAAACAGTTGGAGATAGAGGCATAATGAGCATTGAGAGTGTCACGTGAAAAGAAATCTAGCGGAGAGGATAGGGGCGACTCGACCAGGCCGAGATTAGCAAGCTCACGCCACAACTTAGATGGATCAGAAATTACGCTTAATCTCGCCAAGTTATAGTGTTCCCTGGCTCTTCTCAAATCAACAGTGAGACTGTTCCTGTACTGCCTATAAATATGAAAATCAAGCACGCTACCAGATCTTCGAGCAATATTGTATAGACGATTGCGATGCCGAATACCGCAAGCGAGGACATCAGTGAGCCAAGGCGCGGATGGACGAGTTACACGAAAGGTGCGAATAGGTGCATGCCTGTCCAGACTGGAAATAAAGTCTTTGACTATGGTGTCCAGGATGCCGTCCAGGTCAGACTCGCCGAGATCAACACCGCCGAAATCCTCAGAAAAGGAAGAAGACAACGCTGAGGTGAGAGTTTCAACGAATCTCTGCTCATCAAACTCTTTATAGTTCCGGCGAATCAGAGTACGCCTCGCGATGGACGGAACCGCAAACGAATACGTCAACTCAATAAGGTCATGGCCGTTAATGAAGGGTGCGTCCGACTTACGAAACGATAAAACCTTGTTCAGACTGTCGACGATGAAAACGTCGAGCCATGAGTCGGAAGAAGGAGTATGATAGGTCGATTGCGACTCCACTATGTGGAGCGACAATTGCGTGACCATGTCTCTAAGGTGATTGGGTTCGTATGTTGAGGCAAGGAGATTGGAGTTTAGGTCGCCCGAAATAATAATGTTCCTGTAGTTGTGAACAACCGAAGATAGAGTGTCAACATATTTACTAAAGTTTTTTCCCCTCGGTCTGCGATACATCGAAGTAAAAAGGAGAGGCTCGCATGCGTCACCCCGAACGTCAAGAACAAGATATTCGGGTTCATTAGAGAAGGACGGAGGCGACGCCGCCAAAACACGCGCGCGCAGCGAGTCGTGGATATAGCAAGCAACACCTCCTCCCTCCCTGCCCTCTCTATCAGCACGAAGCAAATAATATCCCGGGATGCGAACTAGGTCGTCGGAAATATGCGAGTGCAGCCAGGTCTCAGAAATCGAGATGATGTGAAAAAAGTCTGACGCTATGAAAGCCTGGACTGACTCAAGATGGGCAGGAAGGGAGCAGGCATTGAAGCATGCGATCTTAAGACGACGCGAAGCAGAAGGAACCACATCCGCCGCCACAGGTCAGTGAAGCTGGTCAAAATCAGCCTCCGAGGCTATTAAGATTGGAGGCAGACCATTGTCCTTACGGACAAAAATCTGACCATCCCTACTCCATACATATTTGTAGGCCATTTGCCTAGCCCTTACTCTCGTCTGACGTAACAAATTATAAGTGTCAGTAGGAAGGAGTTCGTTAACATAGATATGCCCGGAAATACTTTTAGAGAAAAACATCACTGACGGTGAGTCGGCGCTTGCGGCGCATAACCCGCAGAATATACTCTGAAATCTCACGCGACTTGAGCGCGACTATGATAGATCTCGTGCGTCCAGCGGAGTCAGCACGAAGATCTGAGGCAGAAACGGAGGCCGGGGCCCCGTCGCGCGCCACGGACGCATTCCTCCGCCCCACATCGCGAGTCTCAAGAACGTCGGAAGCCAGCTGAGAAACGTCGAGCGCACGAAAAACACCAGCGACGAGCACGTCAGGCGCATCGGTAAAAATGCTTGGAATGCCAGAAATAATAATGTCCGACGTACGAGAGACCCGCGATGCAGCAGACGACAGACGATCGGTAGGCTGAGTACCGACCAATCGTCCACCACGAGCCTCCAACTCAGCAATACGATCACCGTAATCCGACATGACTCTCAGAACCTCGGGTATCTGGTTCAACTTTAGCTCGACATCAGCATTCACGGATTCCTGGTGGCTGATGAAGGCAGTGATCGCAGCGATCTTCCTGTCAGACTCGTCGAACCTGGCGGCGATCCTCCTGTCCGATTCGTCGAGCCTGGCAGCAAGTCTCTTCTCCGATTCGTCGAGCCTGGACAAGATCGACTGAAGCAGCGTATCAGACTGTGGTCGTGTGCCCGAAGGAGAGGCCATGTCGATCGGATCAAAGGATACTGCACACTTGTCGAGCTGCGGTGTAAGCGGCAATTCCGGCGACGCCGCTAAGGCTTTGCAGCAATGATCGGCGTATTTAGACGAGGAATACGACCTGATACAGCCCGGGGTGGAACACTTTGTTGCACTCGCATGCAACCGAAGCTGTCGCAATTGGCTTCTTGCACTTATAACACTGCATAAGTGATGCGTTGCACTAATTCAGGATCAAAAACAAGAGAAGCGCAGTATGGCAATCCAGTAGGAGACAGATGGTAATACGTTCGAAGCCGCGGATGGTAACAGGCAATAGCACATGCGGAAGCCAACAGATGGTAACTCGTGCGTAGAGCAGGTGCGAAAAACAGGACAGCGCGGAGATGAAAAAAGCAGGAGCATGCGCAGCGAGAGTCCACGTCGATCCAGATCGATGAGGCGAAAGTGAGGTTAGAAAGAGAAAAATACTTTCCTCGGGATATCCGGGACAGCAGTTGCAAGGAAAGAAAGATGCAATATCAATCCACACAAGCAACAAAAAGCCTGCTCGGTTCTGTAACAAGAATTGCCCGAAGGCAGCTTGCGGCAGAGATATGTTCGGTTAAAGCAGAAGCAACAGAACGGACGTGCACGCTGTACTCACCGAGAGAGAGAGAGAGAGAGAGAGAGAGAGAGAGAGAGAGAGAGAGAGAGAGAGAGAGAGAGAGAGAGAAAGCGTACATTTATTATTCAGCGCCCTGGGATACAATCCCCTCAGGCGCACCAAAAAGAATACAAGAATATATATGAAGAAATTATTGTGACATAATAGTATCATAATACAATAATACAATACAATAATACAATAAT
>JASTWL010001238.1:0-47127 GCA_035220575.1 Temnothorax rugatulus
CGATTGAAATTACCGCGGGCAGGCCGCGGATTGAGCGGTGCCGCGAGCGGAGCGGCACGCGCCACATTACGGCAGGGCGAAAATCGCGAGCTTGAGGCGCATTCGCGGGGGCCCAGCGTGGTCCCGCCGGACCGGTCACTCGTCACTGTCGAATCAGCCGCAGCGAGGAGCCACCCCCCGGAAAAGTGTCCCGACGCAGCCGAGCAACAGCGAGCGACCTTGTAAGATCTCCACTCCGGTGCTACCACGGTAATTAAGCTCGATCTCGGCCCGAATAATTGTCGCGCGTGATTGTCGATTCGAGTACCGTTGTGTCGATCAGGTTATATCCTGCACGTGGCTACCGGCTCCCGCTGTGCGAGTGCCGGTGATAACCCTTCATTCCAGCGGAGTGTGTGATCGCGAGCGGCCGAGATCGAGCCCGGAAAAGTCTCATACAGCCCTCCTCGGAAGCTCTCGCGGCCGCAGTCAATCGTGTGCGTGTGCTATTGCGTGTTCGTGAACGGAAACGTATCGTGTGCGTGTGAAGTTGCGTATTCGTGAATCGAGGCGTGCGTATGCGGTATACGTATTGCGTGGAGTGTCGGGGAAAGCCGTGTACGTTGTCGCGGACGTGTATGATCGCGTATATCGTCGACGTGCTGTATCGTGTTATCGCGAACTATCGGACATTCTGTTGCGTACGTGGCGAGTGTCGCGGAATATCGGCGCGTTGAAGGGCGCGTTTCGGCAGAGGGTATTGCGCCGCGCTCCTGGAAGGGCCTCGCGGATATATTGCGTCGTCTCGTGCGGGGCAAATATCCGTCGCGTTCGCCCAGCGGAGAGTTTTCGCGGCCATACGCCGGAGATAAGTCCGGTATCGTTGTGGTGATTGAGGCATTGCGTCGCCTGTTCGCGGTCACGATCTTGTGAGTTCCGCCGTATATTCGTGTATGTGTCTTCGCGACGATTGCCGGGGTACTTCGTACTTATGTATTGCGGGACAATACCCTCGGTCCTGCTAGATTCTCGTTTGTTCGCGTGATTGCCGTGTCCTATTTCGTTGTTGCGACACATAACTCCTCGTTCGTTCGCGTTTCGTTTCGTTATGAAACATATTATCGTTGCGTGATACCGGGTTCCGTTTTCGGTTTACGATGATATTATATTCGTGATCGTTTCGTTTACCGAGTTCTGTTTCGTTTAGGGAATGTATTATACTCTTCATCGTTTCGCTTACCGGGTTCTGTTTATGAAATATATTATATTCTTATCTATTATTTGCTGTGTGCTGATTGCGCTACGCTCCTTCCTCACCTCCCTCGACAAAGAACTGACACCCTGAGTTAGCGTTGGACAATCGACGTAAGGGATTGAGCTATCGAAACGTGGTGCGCGTAATCGCACCTGGCGCCCATTAGGATATTTCGTCCGGGAAATACTTTTACAGGCAATTTGCGGCAACACCGCCCTTCGCTGGCGAGACCGAAGGAAAACGGGTCGCAAAATTTTGGCGGCCCAACGTGGGGCGATCTCGCTTAAGCAAACGAAGAATATTAGTACGAGGAATTGTGAGAATCGGCGTGCGCAATAATTATGGAATTATTTCTCTGTGTACTGTGTGAATCCCCTCTATCGTTTTGTCTACCGTATATGTAAGTTGTGCGTTATATTCGGCTCTGGGAATGTCGGTGCCACGAACATTGCGCGACCTTGATCGTTGAGTTCGCTCGGTTTGGTTTGCCTGCGGGTATGTTCGGAGACCGTGCGTGTTTCGTTCGCTTTTCTTGCCGAAGTTCCTGCGTATTTACCGCGATCGGGATGTTGTCGTTTTCGGCTTTAGCGTGAGGGGGCCGAATATTATGATAGTTTACGTCTTGATTTCGCAGCGCGAGAGGAAGCTGCCTTGGTAATTTGTAGCGCGCAATGATTACTAGCGTATATATTTGATTGGTTAGCGTCCCACCCCAGTAGATGAATTTCGTTACCGGGTGTCGTACAATAACGGGCGATTTTCGATTACGATTTATATTCGGGGCTTGCACCCTCTGGATTTCTCCTGTTTCTTTCGGTCGCGTTGATAGCTGGGTTAGATTGTCTCGAAGAGTTAGTTAGCGCCCCGATTATACGGATATTTGGGGAGCTTCAGGGGCGGATTACCGATTACATACGGGGTGGCGATTAAGCAAGTGGCCTCTGCGCGTGGCGGTTGCCGATATTGTCGTGACTGGCTCGTGATATTCGCGTTATCGTTGTCGATCCTTCCGCGATTAACCGGGGTGAGCCCTAAATAGAGATACCGATTTCTCTCTGCGCGTGCTACCGTGTGGGTCGCCGTATCGCCTGGCTGTTCGCGCGGTGGGCTGCGAGGGTCCGCGAAGGGATGCGGAAGGACGCGCCGACGTATTGCTGGATCGCTAAGCTTAGCGCGGACGAGGCCCGCCGACATTTAGAGGATAGGGGCCTCAGTACCGACGGCATACTTCCGTTTTGCGCGCGCGACTACTTAAGTTCGAGCTCGCGAGACTCCCGGGAATGGACCCGTTAGCCCAGACCGAGGACGGGCCCGCGGCAGACGACGGATTGCTGTCCGAGCAGGCGGATGCGGTCGCGGGGGCGGAGGAGCTACTCGCGAGTTTAGGGAATGACGCGAACGCCGCCCCATGGGACTCGGGTCCGCGGGCGGCGGAGACTCTCGCGGGGGCGGACGCGCGGGGCGCGCGACCCCGGACAGCGGGGGAGCCACCGCGTTCGGCATATGAGCTGCCCCGCTCGGATCTTGACGCGCGTCATCGGGCGTTTGAGCCGTCGCGGTCGTCCTATGAGCCTAAGGGCCGAGGGATAAGCTATGATCCGGCGAGGGTGGGGGCGGAGGAGTCGAATTATCCGTTCCCGTCGCTGCGGGCCGAGCCGAGGCCACTCGCGGCGGACAGACGGTCCACGCGGGGGTCCGCTTCCGAGGCGTACAACCTCATGCGGAAGTGGAACCTCCATTTTTCGGGGAAGCGGGGTAACGACGCGGAGGCTTTCCTTTGCGAATCAAGGAGGCTCGCGCTATTATCCCAGTCGAGGACGCGGATTTATTTAAATGTTTACCACTTTTTTTGTCGGACGTGGCGTTGTATTGGGTACGGCTCGAGGCGGGGAACTGGCGTAACTGGGACGATTTCGAGGGGGCGTGGAGAGCGCGGTTCGGCGATCCCCGACTATCCAATATATGCTCCGGGAGGAGGTCCTGCGGAGGACTCAGGGGGAGCACGAGGCCGCCGCGGACTATCTGACGTGCTTACGCGCGTTGTTCGGTAGAATGAGCCCTCCCTGGAGTTTATCGGAGCAGTTAACGTTCGCTCACAGAAACCTGTTACCGCGCTTGCAAGGCGCGATCCGTCGACAGGAGTTTCGTGATTACCACGAATTAGAGGATCTGGCTACGCGGGTAGAGCGCAGTTTACTCGCGGATAAGTACTACCGACCCCCGTTACCGCCGGAACAGTCCATCTTTCCCGATTTGGCGTACCACGCGCCGAAGGGAAGACCGAAAACCCCCGTTACGATCGCCGCCGGAGAGGCCGTGAGCCGTAAGAACGGGAATAAAAAGAAAGCCGCGAGGGCTGCCGCGGGCGCGGCTGCCGCCACCGTCTCCGCGAACCCGGCAGTTGCGAGTGCCGCGGCGGGAATCGGTGTAGGGGATGCGAATATGCAGTGTTGGAACTGCGAAAAGTTAGGACATCGCGCGCGCGATTGTAAGGAGCCGCGACAGACCCATTGTTACCGGTGTGGTAAGCGCGGGTTCACCACGAGGACTTGCCCGACCTGTTCGGGAAACGCGGGGGGGAGCGCGTAGGACGGGTCCCTACGGCCCCGAGTTCCGGAACCGAGACCCGACCTGTGAATTCCGATGCGGGAAAACTCCCGCACTCGTTCGTTACCTTCGAGCCTGACGAGTTACCGCCCCTCAGATACCTCAGAATTCGTATAGGCGGACATTCCATATTGGCGCTCGTAGACTCAGGGTCGAGCCGCACGTTGATCGGCCGTGAGGGAATACGGATCGCGGAAAGCCTAGGCGTGTCGACCACGTGCGGGACGGGGGCGCGCATTCGGATGGCGAACGGGCAGATAACCGCGATTCGAGGCGATGTCTCTCTGCCGATGCGTCTAAAGGGGAGAGGTCACGAAATGACCGTCGGGATATTGCCGGATTTGGCGGTTCCGTGTATCGTTGGCATGGACTTTTTGACGAAATTCGGCATCGCGCTCGACTTTGCTAAGGCCGAATGGTACTTCGCGGACAGGCCGCGTGATCGCTACCGTTTCGACAGAGAAAAGGCGTCTTCGGTTTGTGGACTAGTACAGCTAACACCAGATCAAAGCGATAGGCTAGATTTTTTTTTACGGACGCTGCCAACCCCAGCGGAAGACCCGGGGACGACCAATCTGACCGAACATAAGATCGACGTAGAGGGTCACGCGCCGATTAAACAACGTTGTTATTTAGTGTCGCCCAAAGTTCAAGAAGCCATCCGCGCGGAGGTAAATAAGATGTTGAAAGCCGGAATTATCGAGCCCTCGTCGAGCCAGTGGTCGAACCCGATAGTTATGGTGAAAAAACCGAACGGTAAATATCGGTTTTGTATAGATTTTCGCGGCGTTAACGAGATTTCAAAGAAAGACGCGTATCCGATACCGAATATGGAAGGGATCACAAACAAATTACGCAAGGCAAAGTATATATCGACCATTGACTTGAGTCAAGCCTACTTTCAGATACCGTTAGCTAAAGAGAGTCGTGAAATTACCGCTTTTAGTGTCCCCGGGATGGGACTATTCCAGTTTCGTAGAATGCCATACGGTCTGCATAACGCGCCGGCCACTTTCCAGAGGTTGCTCGACTCGCTTATAGGCCCCGAAATGGAGCCATTCGCGTTTAATTACTTAGACGACATCATTATCGCGACCGAGACATTTGAGGAGCACATGACGTGGTTAAAGCGCGTGTTAGACAAAATATCGGCAGCGGGCCTAACAATAAACCGCGAAAAGTGCGAGTTTTGTCGACCACAGGTACGGTACTTGGGATTTATCGTCGGACAGGGGGGCCTAGCTACCGATACCGAGAAAATACAACCGATCTTGAAATACCAGGCTCCGCGAAACCTGAGACAGTTGCGCAGATTTTTGGGAATGTCCTCGTGGTACCGTCGATTTATACCGCAATTTGCCACACTTAGCGAACCATTAACCCGCCTTTTAAAGAAAAACAGGCGCTGGGAGTGGGGGGTTGAGCAGTCTCGCGCCTTCGATCGCATTCGGGAACACCTTACGTCCGCCCCAATTCTCGCGTGTCCAAACTTCGAGGAACCTTTCGTGCTGCAAACCGACGCGAGTTCGGTGGGGCTGGGAGCCGTGTTAACGCAGAGACTGGAGGGCGAGGAGCGAGTAATCGCCTACGCGAGTCGCGTGCTAACCGACCCCGAGAGGAAGTATTCGGTTACCGAGCAGGAATGTTTGGCCGTGGTGTGGGCCATCCAAAAATTCCGGCCCTACTTAGAGGGATATAAGTTCACCGTCGTCACCGATCACAGCAGCTTGCGGTGGCTGCATAACTTAAAGAACCCTACGGGTAGATTGGCCCGTTGGGCACTCGAGTTGCTTGAATATGACTACACCGTCGAATATCGAAAGGGAGCCCTGCACCACGTGCCGGACGCGCTGTCGCGGATGTACGAGGGGGAGGCGGACGAGACCGTAAGCGTGAGCGTCGCGGTAGGGGTCCCAGAGTGTGAGGATACGTCGGACGCTTGGTACCGGAAACGATTTAGCGAGGTGGCTGCCGATCCCAAACGATTCGCGCATTGGAGGATAGTAGAGGGGCAATTATACTTTTTGCGGCCGAAGCCGGTGATTTCGGATATCGTGGAGGACCTCGATCGGTGGAAGTTGGTTTTGCCGCGGGAACTTCGGGCGGAAGCCCTTCGCGAGTCACACGACGCACCTCACGCCGGCCACCTGGGGATTGAGAAAACGCACCAGCGTGTCGCCGTTTCATATTATTGGCCGAACCTGTTTAGGGACGTGGCGAAATATGTCAGGACGTGCGACATGTGCCAGCGAACAAAGGTTGAGCAGGCGAGCCCAGCGGGCTGGATGGGGCGTCGCGCGGTGGAAGGGCCGTGGACCGCGATCGCCGCGGATATCGTCGGGCCGTTGCCCCGTAGCAAGGCGGGGTACCAGTACCTCTTGGTCATCCAAGACCTTTTCACTAAGTGGGTGGAAATTCGGGCGTTGCGGGCGGCCACGGGGCCAAAGATAAAAGAGGCACTCGAGGACTTGATCATATCGCGATGGGGCACACCGAAAACCCTCCTGACAGATAACGGTACCGAATTCATAAACAGGGTCATGAAAGGCTTCGCGGAGGAAAACGGGATAACACACGTGACGGTACCCCCCTACCACCCTCAAGCGAACCCCGTAGAAAGGGTGAATAGGGTCTTGAAAACCATGATCGTTGCCTTCATCGAGAAGGATCATCGCGAGTGGGATAGGCACTTGCTGCGGTTCCGTTTCGCGTACAACACGGCGAGCCACTCTTCGTTAGGTACCTCCCCAGCATTTTTGAATTTTGGACGCGAATTGATACCGCCCGATGCGCTGCGCGACCGTCGCGAGAACGCTACCGAGGCGGAGGCGAGGGACCCGGCGGAATGGTCGCGGCGAATGGCGGAAATGACCGCAATTAGGAGAGTGGGTGGCGGAAAACCTGGAGCAGGCAAACCAACAGCAGGCCGCGAAATATAATTTACGCAGGCGGCCACGCAGGTTTCGTGTCGGCGAGTTAGTGTTGAGGCGACAGCATGTCTTGTCGTCTGCGGCACAGAACATTGCGGGAAAGTTGGCGCCGAAGTTCCAGGGACCGTTTACGATCAAGCGAGTGATCTCTCCGGTCATTTACGAGCTTGCGCGGCCGGACGGATCACCTGTCGGGAAAATACATGTTCAGGACCTAAAACCTTACTACCTTCCTGACCCCGGATAATAGGGTTCTTTTTTTTCTCTCCCTGCGTGTGTCTTTTTTTTTCCCTTTTTCTGTGCGATTCCTTTTTTTGTGGGTACTAGTTACCGGTGTTTTGTTTGTTTGTCCCAATTGCCGGTTCCCGGGTACTTGTAAGAACGATCGATAAAGGATGATTAAAGAACGTTTGGCTGTGTTGTTTCTAACCCCCCCCATCCTCCCGCTCGCGGGAGGGTATTCGCTTCGCGGGCGGAAACGCCACCCGACGGGAATCTCTCGGATGACGCTCGTGCTATTCGGTGGAAACCGGTATCGGGAATCCGGGATGAGTACGGAAGGGGACGAGTTGTGGGAGCTTCCCGAACTGATTGAGGGCAAAACTCGAGTCTTCGGTAGTGATGGCATGGCGGCGTTGACCGGTGCCGGAGTGGTGGTCGCTGTTGTCGGGGCCAAATTCCCCTCGGCACTCGTCTGGGAGGGGGGAGTTGTGACGTGACATTGTCGCGTCTACCTCCCAGGCGGTAGCTCGGCCGAGGGGAAGGTCGGGGATGGCGCCTCGACACGAGTAGGGGAGGGCTAATAGCGCTAATAATCGTTCTTTTCTGTAAGCTAGATGTAAGTGCGACAGGTGGTGCCGGAGCGTGGGATCAACGTCGGAGATCTGTAACGACTTTCGTGTCGCAACGAGGGAAGGACGGACGCTTGGGGAGCGCCAGGCGAAGTGGTTGGCCGACGGGCGGACCGCTGGGGCCCGCCGCCGCGGAGGCGCAAGGAATGTCTCGCCCAGCACATCTAAGCCCGCCGCAGCAGAGATATAGAGGGGTACGGCACCGCTACTGCAGAGCGGATGCACGACCCAGACGCCTCTCCCGACGGTACCAAGGGCACCGAGCAGCATAGCCGTGGCCTGGCCAGCCCGGCTGATCCTGGAGTGGGCCCGCAGTCGAACAGCCGATTGAAATTACCGCGGGCAGGCAGCGGATTGAGCGGTGCCGCGAGCGGAGCGGCACGCGCCACATTACGGCAGGGCGGAAAATCGCGAGCTTGAGGCGCATGCGCGGGGGCCCAGCGTGGTCCCGCCGGGCCGGTCACTCGTCACTGTCGAATCAGCCGCAGCCGAGGAGCCACCCCCGGAAAAGTGTCCCGACGCAGCCGAGCAACAGCGAGCGACCTTGTAAGATCTCCACTCCGGTGCTACCACGGTAATTAGAGCTCGATCTCGGCCCGAATAATTGTCGCGCGTGATTGTCGATTCGAGTACCGTTGTGTCGATCAGGTTATATCCTGCACGTGGCTACCGGCTCCCGCTGTTGCGAGTGCCGGTGAGATCACCCCTGCATTCCAGCGGAGTGTGTGATCGCGAGGCGGCCGAGATCGAGCCCGGAAAAGTCTCATACAGCCCTCCTCGGAAGCTCTCGCGGCCGGCAGTCAAATCGTGTGCGTGTGCTATTGCGTGTTCGTGAACGGAAACGTATCGTGTGCGTGTGAAGTTGCGTATTCGTGAATCGAGGCGTGCCGTATGCGTTATACGGTATTGCGTGCGTGTCGTGGAAAGCCGTGTACGTTGTCGCGGGCGTGTTGATCGCGTATATCGTCGCGGATGTATCGTGTTATCGCGAACTATCGGACATTCTGTTGCGTGCGTGGCGAGTGTCGCGGAATATCGAGCGCGTTAAGGGCGCGTTTCGGCAGAGGTATTGCGCCGCGCTCCTGGAAGGGCCTCGCGGATATATTGCGTCGTCTCCGTGCGGGCAAATATCGTCGCGTTCGCCCAGCGGAGAGTTT
This sequence comes from Temnothorax rugatulus, assembly GCA_035220575.1. Classification (NCBI taxonomy): domain Eukaryota; kingdom Metazoa; phylum Arthropoda; class Insecta; order Hymenoptera; family Formicidae; genus Temnothorax; species Temnothorax rugatulus. The sequence goes on from JASTWL010001238.1 coordinate 8,780, forward strand.
CGCGGCCATACGGCCGGAATAATCCGGTATCGTTGTGGTGATTGAGGCGTTGCGTCGCCTGTTCGCGGTCACGATCTTGTGAGTTCCGCCGTATATTCGTGTATGTGTCTTCGCGGACCGATTGCCGGGTACTTCGACTTATGTATGCGGGACAATACCCTCGGTCCTGCGAATTCTCGTTTGTTGCGTGATTGCCGTGTCCTATTTCGTTTGCGACACATAACTCTCGTTCGTTCGCGTTTGGTTTCGTTATGAAACATATTATCGTTGCGTGATTACCGGGTTCTGTTTCGTTTACGAGATATATTATATTCGTGATCGTTTCGTTTACCGAGTTCTGTTTCGTTTAGGGAATGTATTATACTCTTCATCGTTTCGCTTACCGGGTTCTGTTTATGAAATATATTATATTCTTTATCTTATTATTTGCTGTGTGCTGATTGCGCTACGCTCCTTTCTCACTTCCCTCGACAAAGAACTGACACCCTGAGTTAGCGTTGGACAATCGCGTAAGGGATTGAGCTATCGAAACGTGGTGCGCGTAATCGCACCTGGCGCCCATTAGGATATTTCGTCGGGAAATCACTTTTTACAGGCAATTTGCGGCAACGCCCCTTCGGCTGGCGAGACCGAAGGAAAACGGGTCGCAACTTTCAAGAGGAAATGGGACTATATAAGCTATCTAATGACATATTAATCATTACTTTACGATTTTATTAATTTCAAAGATATAAACGTTCAAAATGTGACATGTTTTCGTTGCAATAGTCCCAATGTTACCCCCTACTTACTGTCGACAAAGACGTAGTTCTACGTCAATAAATTGTCCATACAATTTATTCATAGATTGTATAATTTTGTGATAATTAATTAAGATAATCCAATCATTCTACATGAATTAGTGGATCATTACATGAATTACTTTCCTCTCTCACCTATTAATCGGTCCGCACGTTGAAATCAATAACGCACTGCGTATGTATTCCTGTATATTTTTTAATTGAAATTTTTAAATGCCAATTATCTCTATTTTACAATAGAGATAATTATTCTTTATTTCATCAACATTTACGTAAGAATTATGAAGAAAACTGCGGTAAAAACGGTAATTATATCTGACAAATATATTAAGTATTAGTACATTTCCATAACTGCAGTATAGGCATCAAATAAGTAGGTATTTGATTAACGAATCACAGTTTTATTTATTAATTTTATAAAGGTGCATAAGACGTTAGTTATTTCAATGCAAAGAAGATGCAAATACTTATCGGAAAGATGCCAACACTGTGAAATAGGACATTGACGTCTGCACTATCTAAAAAAATAAGAGATATTATAAAACTTACAATACTTAATTAAATATAGCATTATATATACATATAAATAAGATATAATTAGTTAATTAATTAATTAATTGATTAAATTTTTGTTTTATTATTTGTACCGTACAAAAGTTCTCCAGCGACATTACGAATAGTTTTCCAGCCATTATCTTGCACGGTATACGGCTTCTTATCAAGATCAGTACAATGTCCTTCTGTATCTGGACAGGCATATTATACCAGAAGCATGAATACCTGCAAATCTGGCGCTTTTAATATCCGATGCGTCCGCAACAATTGCGCTCCGATCACTCACGTTGATCCGTGAACGTTCGAGCTTTGGTCCAGTAGATATTGCGCCATTAAGCTAAGAAAAAACAAGTGAGTCAGTTGGCCACATATGAACATAACGCACATCGCCATCCCATCCCATTGGAATAGCCTGCTCACTAACTAAAAAAGAAAAGAAAGAGAAGTGAGGTGTTCGATCGCTGTGATTTCCATCTTCATTCAGACTTACTTGAACTGCAGAGATACTTATGATGATTAGGTTTAAGCCTAATATGACGAGGAAACACCACGTATAAATGCAGTGCAATAGTTGCACACAACTGATTAACAAAGAGATTGTTTAAGATATATTTAAGAAATCTAAAGTAACGTCGTATCAAAAATATATTTTATACAATATTGTATTTTAATTCCATCGAGATTATGATTATAGTGTTTCTTATTAAATGTGTTTTACTTCAGCTCGAATCTTTAATCAATTTTTTTCTCTCTACGGAAAGAGATACGTTTAGCAAGGAACGTCCTGTATATGAATATATATATTTACCAACTGTATTGCTCTTTGATGATTAATGACGCATTCTCTCACGACAGCAGCTTGCTCTTTTAATCTTAGTTGTCGATTTTCATATTTTACGTAGCATTCAACATTATAATTATGATTCTCGAGAGATTGCATGGTGTGCTTTTTTATCGAATCGGCAACGTGCTCCAATTTGTGTCTGCAGGTCAAACGATTATTTCATCTTCCATGCGTGAATATTCTACAGGGTGTCTGGTAATTACCGTTATATGAGCTTATTATTTCCTTAAATAACGTTTATTTTCTTTACAATTGCTTAAAACCTCGATCAAATTTTTAATCTTGTGAGAGAAGCTTATTTTTTTTATTAAAACCAAATTTTGATCTTTTTTAATTATTTTAATTTTTTTAAATTATTTTAAGAAGATAATTTAATATCTTCATCGAGCTAAAGCTCACGCAGATCATTGCGAATTGTCGGTTGCGGAGTAAAATGTGGAATCTATAGCCGTTTTCACTTACAATTAGTTGCAAACAAACAGAGTTACTTATATCTTATATCTCTGACGCTTACCTTACTATCGCAAACAGGCAGCAACTGTGAACGGTAAGCGTAACGTACATCAGATCGGCGCCAATGATATTTAATATAGTCGCTGTTGACGTCGTACTACTGTGCAGCCACAACCATAGCCAGTGAGTCTGAACGTCAATCCCGTAATCGAGGTCGTAGGCCAAGCTTCTCGCGCGCGTGCCATTGTGAGGTAAGATGACGTCCAGTATCGGCGAGATCACCGGTGTCATGATAAAGCACATGAGTCCGTTACACAACATAGCTGAAAGGGCAGGTATAACAATATACATATACACGCTCGCTACGCGACAACCCTTCATACTTGAGTAAACGATGCACAACGTTCTCCCCTTCGACGTGTAATTCACTAAAATCTCATACTCCTTCGCCGTCGGATTTATTTTCCAGTCCATTTCGATCTGGCGCAGTAACTCTTTCACCTGAAAACGGCATTTCGTGAAGAGACGCGCGGCTTTAATCGGGAATAATGTATTTGCGTGAATTTCATTCACGCTCCGCGCTACGATCGAACGACTTTAAAGATAACGTGCAAAATGATAACGTCGTAATTAGTAACCTGCGATTCACATCGTACGCTGGTCACTACTTTAGTCATGCTCACTAAAATAGTCACGATAGGAGGTATACACATGCACACGGCGTCTATGTCCTTCCCCCACACGTCGTACAATCTCTTCACCTATACATAAAAAAATACGAACGATAAATTCGAGTAGTTTTTTATTCCAGAAATTGACACTGTCTACTACCGTGAAATTAACTTGCGCGGAATTTCGGCGACCTTTCTCAGTATGCATTTTAAATACTTTTCAATACGAAATGCTTCCTTTACCTGAGGCGGAAAAAATGTGAACATTACGAACATGCTGACCGATTGGATAATCTTTTTTCTAAGCTGCGACTGATATGGCCATATACCGACCATCGACGCAAACAGTTTAGTTATATTATAATAGCGCGTGTCGAACAACGCATTCATGTTAATCCGCCAACGTACTGGAAATTTGTGGGGAAAGAATTGTACGAAGGGGGACGATGCTTCGACGAGAGGGAGGAACGGAGCTTAGTTGCACAGACGAATCATCGGTAGACAATACGTATTTGTCCCCGTCGCGTCACGTTGACAAGCTGTACTTAACGAAATTACATGATACGAAATATGAATTTTTCATGCTCTAACAAGGTAGCAAGGTAAAAAAAGAGAAAGGAGAAGCAGATAAAAAATATATAGCCAGAGTAGACACGTCTATAATATGTAGCCAGAAGAATAAAATTAATTCGGAGAAATTTAAGGAAGAAATGTTAATTCTGGCGAGGCCGCGCGCAGTTCAGTTTTCGATACAAGAGAGCAGATTACGCAGTATACGGCGGATAAAGTATATTAAAAGTCTATTAGTCACTTCTCTTATCATTTATGTCAATTTCTTTCATATTTTAAAAGATCAAAATCTAGATGTTACGCGCATTAGAATTTCTTGCAGGATTTTTGACGAATATATGTCTCACGTAAAAATGTATCGAATGGCTCGGTCTTCAATGATTCAATGTCCCAGTTTTATGGATTAAATAAAATATATTTTTCAAACTGCACTACGTACATATATAGAATTTTCAATATTTGGGAATTTATTTATTTTTACGATGGAACTACAAAAGATGTTTAATTATAGAGAACTTATTTCAGAGAAGAAAACGTCATGAAGTAAGACATAGCGGTCTGCACCACCTTAAACAAAAACATCATTCTTTCAGTACAATACAGCTTGCACAAGCAAACGCATTTTACATATACGCGTCATTTATAAAGGTAAATTATATAGTTTGTAATGCACAATGGTGCTTACCGCACTGTAATTGGCCATCGACATCACGTATATTTTACTGGCAGTCAACGTGCACGGCACGATACTTCGGTAAAGTAATATCTGCAACAATTTCTTGGTTTTTAACGAGAACGCGTACCAGTGTGACCTACAACTGAAAAATTTCCTTTTTGACCGAGAATCAATTAAATTAATTAATTACTAATATATATATTTTTTTTAATAATAGAGTTATCTCAATATTAATACATAATATTTTGAGAATTAACTCAAAATGCAGGAATTACTGTATATCGCGGGAAATCATGCGCGATCTAACAGACATTACGGCATCTATAATGACTATTATAAGTGTACGTTTAATGTAATATATATGTAATATATACGTAATACATTGCCTATTAAATAATATAGCAATTATTACATCAAAATATCCAGCACAGTTTCCCGGCAATATTTTTCTAATATTTTATCTATCAAATGTTATATAATATTTTTACGCGCTATTAAACACATTTAAGCTGTGGTCTATCAATCTCTGCCCTGGCAAGGTCATGCACAGAAGATGGAAAAACGCCGCTATGCATAAGCTAGCGTATCTAATGAAATCTTCGGTACTGTCGAGATTACTAATTACCTAGATAAATAGAATTACCTAAGATAAATGCTATCAACGCCAATCTGCCAATCTGTAAATTTTGCCTTAATATACAGGGTGTCCCAAAATGACCGGACATTGTTTCACTAATAGATTCTGTGGAACATTTTAAGACGAAGATTATTATGCGAAAATGTCGAGGCTATAATCATTTTTAAATGGGAAGCACTTACAGTTGACCAATCCGTTGCGAAAATTTCGCGCGCTCAGGCATGGCATAGCAAGTGAAGGTGCTTTTTTAGATATTGACATAATTCTGCATACGACACAAGAAAATACTTTGAAGCTTTGAACGGCGTCTAGTCATTTTGGGGCACCCTGTATACTCGTGATACTTACTTGAATTCCTATAAGGCTTATACCAACCACGTTACACAACAATTGGATACCCGTCGACACCGTGAAGGAAGATTCTAACAAACGAACATACCTGGCGACGAAAAAAATAATTCGTAAGTTTAATAATAGTTGATGTAACATGACAATAGATATTATAAACAGCGAATCGATCTCTTAACTAGGCAATTTCCGAATAAGTTAATATCCCAGTTTTTAATCAGCGCAACGACGCGCGTCAACGGAACATGCAGGAAGTACAAACTGTATTGCAAGCTGATGTTTTCGCAAACACGTGATAAATTCGTGAAAAATCGCCTTTTCTTTGAAGCAAATATCTTCGACTTCTACGTTTCGGCGCGTTCTCTCTTTAGCAAAGTGGCTCGTCTCATCGATGTGTCCTTTCGAAATATACTCTAATCGATGCCTGGAGAAATATTAATGTCTAACAATAGATCTAGGATCCGAGAATCTACACTGCAGTGAGTATTAAAAAGTTGCGTTTACCCAATGGCTGCGAATAAACTGCAACCATGTTGCACGTACGCTATGTATGTAGTGTCGATGCACACCATAATCGATATGATCGCTGTAATCGCCACATAAGAATGGAGTAAAATGGGATAGTAGTATTTCTCTCGGTCTACATGATACTCGACCTCGAGTAGGAACTTTCGTGGACGACTGTCATTGAGAGGCATTACAATGTCCATGATCTGCGGCGACACTGGTATTATCAAGTACAGTGACATCGACATGTAAATGTAAGCTGCGAACAACGGCATTGCTATTGCTTAACGTTTTCAATTAATATATAGCCAGTGTAACAATAGTAGCATGTTGTTTATCAGATAAATTAATGAATCTATGATTCGTTATGTTTAACCCTCAAACACCGCACTTCCTGTACCACCGCACACGGGTTAATGTAACCCTGTGTTTTCTTTTGTTTATATCTCGGGATCTACCACCAATTTTGAAGGTTTTTTTTATTGATACGCCAAACAGTAAGGAAAAAAAATATACATATAGATTAGAATGTCATGAAACTTCTGGTACTCGAAATATATTTTGAAAAGAATTAAAGAAGAGAAACGTCTTGAAAATCCGAAAAAATAGGGTTTTTTTAAACTACAGTCTTTTTTTAAGATACGAGTGTTTAATTTACAGAAATGGATAGGTAATGAGTCGTACTTTAAGGAAAAAAAAACATCATAACAATTTGTTCCAAAAAGTATAATTAATTGGCGAGGTAAAGTTGGGTGATTTTTGTACTTTTACCAAACAAATGTTTTATGTGAATAATTATATTTTTCGTTGAAAATAATAAAATAAACTGCCTGTGGCGTTAACTATGAAATATTGGGAGAACGATCATATAAAACAGGTTTGGACACTCCTATACGGAGAGAAGAGAGAGGAGAGAAGAGGGTGAAGAAGAGCGGAAAAGAAAAGCGGGAAGAAAAGAACAGGGGAAGAATGAGGAGGGGGGGAACAGATGGAATATTAAGAGAGGAGGGAGGAAAGCGAGAATTGGAGAGTAGGAAAGGGAGAAGGGTAAAGGGGAACAATAGGAGAATAGTGATAGATAATGTGGAGTAGTTTTGGGACGGGGAGAAGAAACAAGGGGATAGAAGATAATTAGAGATGTAAGAAAGAGACGGTTAGGGTATAAGGAGGGGGAATGAATAAAGCAAAGAAGGAGGTGATAAGGAAGAAGGCAGGATGGCAAAGGAAGGGGTAGACGTAAGAAGGAGAAGTATAAAGAATCTCTGCGCAGATTTGAGAGGAAAAAGGGGAGAAAGGAGGCGGTGAAGAAGAGAGAGGAAATAGAGACAAGGAAAGGAAGACAAGAGGAAGGGAAGCTAAAGATGGAGCAGCGGAGAAGGTGTAAGAAAGAGTTCGACTAGAGGTAGTAGGAAGAGGAGGAAGATAGGAGAGAGACCGGGGAGAGAGGATATGTGTGAAGGAGGAGAGAAGAGGTTTTAGATTATTAGATCTATGTACCGGGTGTTGCATCGATATACAGGTCAGTATGACGGATTGCCCATTCATGCAGGCGCGCATGGTCGTTCACAGCTGCGTAGGCTTCGGTGCATTATATGTGAGTAATTATATGCGCGCGCGCCTACACGAATGGGCAACCCGTCATGGTGACCTGTATGTCGGTGCAACAACCGGTGTACATTTAAATAAATAAAATTATTAACTCTTACTTTCTTTATTCATCAATTCTAGCTGGATACAATATTTGTCTCTTTATATTTGCTATAATTTGTCATACAGAACCTGTCATCAAGTGTATCTAACTAATAAACTCTATATAGAATGCATTGTTTTTAAACGCAGCCGCCATTGTTTGTCAATATGGCTAGACTCTTACTTGAGGGTCTCTATCTACTTGGAGGGCGTCAGATGTGGTAAAATTAAAGCTCTAAAAAAGTAGGTATACTCGTCCGCCATTTTTTTTTCCAACCGCATGTGAAAGGTTATGTTTTTGTAAACGTCAATACGCTTTTCGGTGTCGCAATTAATCTAAAAATTTAACTTAAAATCGATTCTGTTAAACTCAAAATAAGTGTTAATTGATTTTTAATTGATTAGACGTGTGTTCTTAAACGCGCTACAGTAGAATTCGTTTTATAAGTGTCATATTTTTCGTAAATCAACACATCGTGTCCCCGTTTCATTGCACATATTTGGAGCAGCAATTTTAAGGGCCGAAGGTATGTTATTTAAATAATATTTATCGCAAAAATTGTCTTTTATATTGCAGTTTTGTCATATTTTCACATATTTTTTAAGTCGGCGCCAAATTAATAATTACTAAATTAATTTGGTGCCGACTCCAAAAATTGAAAGAAATTCTTAAAAGTATTATTAATTTAGTGCCGACTTCAAAAAATTGAAAGGGATTCTTAAAAGTATTATTTCATACTTTTTAGAGCTATTTTGGAAGTGAATTCTATTAAAAAAAAAAATTTTTTTATTTTATACTTTTTTAGTGTCTTATTCAATTAATATGAATAAAAAATAGTAATTTATTAGTTGCTTATAATTATTATCTCATATTTCCTTATTGCTCCGTATCCTGATGTTCTAACTAGGGCTCCTAAACCTCCCTGGGGGATTGCTTTATAGGACAGTGAAAACCGCATCCAAATCCGTCCAGTAGTTTCAGAGAAAATCGTAGACATACATACATACTCGCCGAATACAGAACCTCCTTTTTGAAGTCGGTTAAAAATGTCAAATAATACGATAAAATTATTGCAGAATATTTTTTTTTACTTTCTTATATAATTAGGATAGATATAAAATTCCGTAAAAATACATATAAGAAATAAATATTTATTTAATAACAAATATTTGTTTATTATGACTCGAACATATTATCATATTATAGCAATAAAATTAAATAAGTATTTATTTATTCTCACTTAAGAAAATCTGCTTCAAAAAGCCGTTGAGACAAACCGACACCGTGCAACACGCTTTCGATTTTCTATAAAATATAAACAAAAATTATTGAAATATTTTGCATTTTACTTTTTACAAATAACTTTCAAAATAAATTCACATATCTTTCTAAAAACAACACTCGCACTTGAACTTGCACCTCTAAACAGTATTTGCTTTCGGAAAATCGCGACCTTTCTAAGCGTAACCCAGTGCGGTGTTTGAGAGTTAATTATAGTCAAGCGACGGAAATCGAGGTTTCTTACTTGCGTAAAATATTACCACTTTTCTACCGAACGTAACGTAATCTTGCATGATCTCGACGTCCGTGGAATTGGTAAACACGTGCCAATGATATTCAATTAAGGAAAACATGTGCCGCATCTAAAGATTTTATAGTAGAAAGATTAAGTCGCAGCGCGTAGAATGACAGTGATATGTGTGAACACATTTCTATTTTGTAAGGAATTCAATCATACCTCCTTGATCTTAAAGATAAGATTGAATAATTTCGTAAAACAGCCGACTACAATTATTATCGAAATCATGCACTCGACTGCGATATCAACGTCACCCCAAGTATCGAGCGTACGTATTATCTGAGAGAGTGAAGCATCGCTATAAGAGATGTCAAAAAGGCCGTGATATTGGGATAATTGTGACGCCGCAATATTTTCCTATGGTGACGAATAGCTATCACTATTTAAGAGCCAAACATTAGCCAGAGAATCGGTAAATCGAAGATCTAAATTAGACACAATTGATTCTAGAAACGCCTTATATTTTTTTAAAATAAATGCTGATCGAATCTTAAAACGTACGCGCTCTCATTTAGCTGCGAGATCGAATACTTACCTCCGCTATAATACAGCTGACGTCTATTAACACTATCATACTCGGTATTAATATCCTCATGGTTCTGCTTTGGTAGGGCCAGACGCCAATTTGAGACATGAAGGTCTTATTAACGCGATAGTAACGCAGTACGATCGACTGCATGGTGAACTTGCCTCTACGCTAGGAGACCGGCTACCAGTAAATAAACTCGTCGAAGATGCATTGTACACATACACAGGATGTATATCCTGTACACATGTACAGAATATGGTATCAAGTTTGACGCGTCCGATATTCATAATGATACATTGTCAGTTATTCGTTCAGGCACCCGCTTGTTTAGAGTATAGCCGCTTCGAGCCACGGCGCCTCCCGTTATCGATTTGAGCGTACGAATGATTGGCGCTTTTCGATGTGACAGTCCAATTCGAGACCTCGACAAGAGAGCTAAGTTATACCGTATTATCTTTTTTTTTAAACGCAATTGAAAAAATTATGAGAATTTAAAAAGTGAACTGTGCACACACAATTTATTTCTCCAAAGCAGCAGCTACCAAGACCGCGAAAGCAGCGAAAAAATAATTTTCTGATCCTGATATAAAACTGGGGGAGAAGTAGAATATGCTTTAAGGGTACGTAGAACTCTGTACGCGCGTACGCGTATATTTATATACATCTTGTTATATATACACGCCCCTGGTAAAAAAAATGTCTCAGAATATTTTTCATATACATATTATATTAATCAGAATTTCTATAAAAATTTTCAGACTTTCTCAAGAATGTTCAGAATTTTTTAGATTTTTCTATACTTTGGAATTGGAATGTTTTTCAAAAAAGCTCAGACAAAATAACAATAAAATATTTTAGACTTTTCCCGCTAACACATCTACTTTGAATAAATATTAGAAAATCTGTACAATTTATCAGAAGTTTTCATACATACGGATACTAAAATATTTCGAAAATCCTCATCTAATTATTTCTAAAAGTAACTGAGAAATTTTATATATCTTTTCAGAATTTTTCATAAGTCTCAATTCTTACAAAATTTCTGAGAAAATATTAGAAATTTTTCTGAGGTGTAAGAAATGATGCCTTCAAAGAATAAATATACATTGTTTGTGTGTGTGTGTGTGTGTGTGTGTGTGTGTGTGTGTGTGTGTTCTAGATATAAGAAATAATAACGTTACAAGAAAAATGGACATAATAATCATTATTATTTCTTTGCTAGGAAGATACACAGAATTACAAAAATTTACTTAATGAACATTTGAGATATGAAAGAATAAAAAAGCATAGACATTTTTACCAAAAAAAAATTATAATATAAACTAACGTTAAATAAATTGTACACAAAATAAATGGGAAATTTTGTTTAAAAAGTCAATACATATTGAATTCGTAATATATTCTTCTTCTTGTGCAATGTCACATGAGAAAGGTGAATAACTACGTCATTAGCATCTGTTTCATCTCTCTTTCGTTTGCGTAAGTCGTGATACGTGACCGTTAACAAATTTCTATTAAAATCCGCAACATTGCTATCCATTGATTTTAAATTGATTGTTCTGTATCTATACATAATTACACAAAAAAAAATTAGTCAGTCTTTAAGAGGATGCAGTTACGCATACTACAAAACTATATAGACAAATTATCATTCTTAGATTTAAATAGTCATCACATTTTAATGCATAATTCTATATTCGTTTTATAGTAATTATAGTTTAAGGTTTCTTATACATTAAGACAATTTCTTAAATTTATTGTTATTGTTGGGAAGAGAAATATAATGCTGCGTAGAATAAATTGCTTAATGTTAAAGGCAGACCGAATAATTACTCATCAGTGGCGCTTCTTTTTTCTATTCTTTGTTCATGCGGTGTCTGTCACGAACGAAAATAATGTTAAACTCTGTTATTCTGAAAATTCAAAAAAAAAAAAACTTCTTGGGACATTTCTGTACATTCACATACGGCAAGATTAAAAATAAAACATGCGAGACGTTTTAATTATGATAGCATTTAAAATGTTATAGTAGTGTACATAACTAAATTATTGAACAAAAATATTATTTTTATGTTGTGATTTAAAAGTAGAGATGATAAAATAATTATTTAATGTATTGCAGTCATATAAATTATTTTTATGCACATAAAAAGTTGATATTTTAATAGTAAGATATTACACTGTCTGTATGATATAAGCGAATAATTACTCATGAAATACGGCTGTTTCTTTTCTCGTTTGTCCAGATAATTGAACGGGCAAACCAGATGATTCTTGAGTTTGATGTTCTATAATGGGAGATTTATTTTCATCTTCTACTGACTTTAAAATGCTTTCTACAACTCTGCATTAATAAAATATAACATAATTAAAAATAGAAACGGAATAGATTGTGCACCAAGGGGAGAAAGCAGCGTTTTCAGACGAGTGTGAAGTTTGCCGCCCGAGCCGAAGGCGAGAGAGGCAAATCACACGAGTCTGAAAAAGCTTTCGACCTGAGGTGCACACAATATTTTTTACAACACCTTTACGGAAATGTTCGACTTTTGAATGCCTATAGAGTGAGTGCGTTTGGTGTTCCATTCGTACAGTTTATACGCGCGTATTATGGCAAAATTCCGATAATCCTGGTGCCTTAATTTGACGATGGTTTCTGATAGTACTTTTAACGCTGAACATAAAATTATATAGGTCTTACAGGGCTAACCGTTCTGGTTTTCAATATATACAGTGTTAAAGTTAAAAATAAATAATATGAATTTTTAAATAATACTCTAATTGTGTATATATAAACAGTACACACGTAGGCGGGGGTGGGGGTGAACATCGGTTCGCGTGAAAAGTTAAAAACCCGAATATGTCTTTTAGACTCTTGAAAATGTCAATCAATTAATAGATGGCAATAAGAGTCAGGCGCGGTACGTAGTGCGCAAGTACAGAAATTAATAGTTACATAGTAACAAATTAAAATGTATATATATATATACATATATTCCCAACTAATAGACTGCGCGCCGATTATTTGTCGGACTTGAAACACAGCTATCGTTGGAAATTTTAATACCCTTCCCTCCCCGGAATTAAATATACGCGATTTAATTCTTAAAAAACTATAAAGAATTTATCGCGAAAAATATTACCTCAGCCAGGATTCGAACCTGGAACCTCCCTCATTCCGTGAAGGGCGTCGTACCAATTCGACTACCGAGGCATGTGGTAATATTTATCGCAATAACCGGTTAATAATAGTTAACGCATGTTTCAGCCTGCGTAAATTCAAATATGTCTTTTAGACTCTTGAAAATGTCAATCAATTAATAGATGGCAATAAGAGTCAGGCGCGGTACGTAGTGCGCAAGTACAGAAATTAATAGTTACATAGTAACAAATTAAAATGTATATATATATATACATATATTCCCAACTAATAGACTGCGCGCCGATTATTTGTCGGATCCAGGTTCGAATCCTGGCTGAGGTAATATTTTTCGCAATAAATTCTTTACAGTTTTTTAAGAATTAAATCGCGTATATTTAATTCCGGGGAGGGAAGGGTATTAAAATTTCCAACGATAGCTGTGTTTCAAGTCCGACAAATAATCGGCGCGCAGTCTATTAGTTGGGAATATATGTATATATATATATACATTTTAATTTGTTACTATGTAACTATTAATTTCTGTACTTGCGCACTACGTACCGCGCCTGACTCTTATTGCCATCTATTAATTGATTAAAAACCCGTTTTTTCTTTTTTCATCACTTCGTATGAAAAGTTGCATTGTGTAAAAATATTCAATATCTGTAACAGAAATAATTTGTTATAGCAGAGAATAGTTAGGATATTGAAAAGTGGCACCTCGTGACACCTCGTTTCGCGTGGAAAGTGTATGCGTGGAGGCAGTAGGTTTCGCCCCCCTGCGGGAGGCTCCACTATTGTTAAACTGGACACATAGTGTGCCTTCAAAGTACAAGCGTGGGCTTTCCACGCGTGGAAAGTTGTAAACCCATGTGACACCTCGTTTCGCGTGGAAAGTGTATATGTGGAGGCAGTAGGTTCCGCCCCCCTGCGGGAGGCTCCACTATTGTTAAACTGGACACAGTGTGCCTTCAAAATACATGCGTCGGCTTTCCACGCGTGAAAAGTTGCAAACCCATGTGGCACCTCGTTTCATATCGACAACATATATCAAGGTCATTGAAATCGGTGAAGTCGCCCTTAATCTAAAGTTTTACCAACTTTAACACTGTAATATATCTCGAAAACCAGAGCAGTTAGCCCTATAAGACCTATATAATTTTTTGTTCAGCATTAAAAGTACTACCAGAAACCATCGTCAAATTAAAGCGCCAGGGTTATCGGAATCTAACCCGTATCATTAAATAGAGAGAGAAAAATAGAGTGATGTGGGGTCCAGAGGCGAAGCCCCGGTGGGGTCCAAGAGCCAAGCCCTTGGTGGGGGGTGTGGGGGGCGAAGTCCCCCACATAACACAAAATTAAAATAATAATAAAATTTCAAAAAAATATATAAATAATTTTCGAATAAGACATAAACCGTTTTCGGTCTAAGCTTATATCTTAGGCAGCTCAATATTAATTTTCGTATATATGTATTATTATAATACATATACATATATGTATATTCCAACTTATTATTGCGCGCCGATTACAGTCGAATATAAATAATTTTAATTATTGCACTAAATCTGATTGTTTTGGGATTTTATTTAGGGATATTATTCATATTATGTAAATAGGTATAATTAGTTATCTCATTATTTAGTGATATTATTAAGAAAAAACAATTCCAAATCAGTAGTTTTAATACAAGTAATTTTTGAAATAGTAATTATTTTTTATTTATTAAAATTAATATAATTTTTGCAAAGAAAAAATCTTATTTTATTTAGTTAATGAATTTAATATTTACATTACAAATTTCAAATTGAAAGATCGCATTATTTCCTCGATTTTTTATTGCCCATTACTTTACTTTCTGCCCGCTATACAGGGTGGAAAGTATCAACTTTTCTCCCTAGGGAGGAAAGTAAGCCCTGGCGCGAAATTGGCCACTTTCGCCCCTCTCTACAAGCTCTCTGGAAAGTCGAACTTTCCGTGGAGGTGTTATAAAATAGTTATTTGTGTAACAAGTGCGGGAAGATGGAAATTCACGGGTGCGGAGTGGACGCACGAGCCGAAGGCGAGTGCGATCACCGCACCCGTGAATTTTCAACTTCACGCAGGTGTTAGACACCCTATTTTATATTACAAGTGCGTGGAAAGTGGCCCATCACGCGCGCGTCGCGCGCGGAATGGGCCACTTTCCACGCACGTGTGACATAAAAATAATTTATAAATTATCAGTTGTAAATTATCTTCGTGCAGAAAAGCCAAAATTTAACTGGTAAGATATCATAACATTGTATGATATAAGCAAAACGAATAATTACTCATAAATTGCGGCTGTTTCTTTTTTCTTTTGTGCTGCTGACAGAACAGGCAATCCAGTAGGTAATTTTTTATTTTGGCATTCTGCAGAGAGAACCATATCATATCCCGTTGAACTTGAGGTGCTAAGTCTGCAAAATGTGGTGTAAACAAAAATTTAAAAAATAATTATTTTTGAATTTTACAATTGTGAGCATTACTTGATGCTATTACTTATAAACTGTGATCCGTAATGGAGTAAAGATTTGTATGAAAGAAAGGATTGGAAGAAGAGAGAGAAAATGATAGAGAAGGAATATTTTGTTTTCTATCTCGAATTTCTGCAATACTAATGTCACACAAATTAACGGGCTAATTAAAAGCCAGGCGCGGTAAATGATACGCAAAAGTTTTTATTTTTATTTTTAAATTTTTACATATTTTCCAACCTTGACTGCGCGCCGACCAAATTTGTCGGATTTGAAACACACACAGTTCCGGTTGGAGTAGTAAAATCTCCTCCCTCCCCCTAATTAAATCGTTTCGATTTAATTTTGATGCTATGTATCTAAATAATTGTAAAGAAATGATTGCGAAAAATATTACCTCAGTCAGGGTTCGAACCTGGAACCTCCCCCATTCCGTGAAGGGTGTTGTACCAAGTGGACCACTGAGGCAATATTTATCGCAATAACCTATTATTAGTTGTAATATTTACGCGTACTTTCAGCCAGCGTGACTTAAAATTCGAAGTATAGGCTCCAATTGAAATCCACGAATATAGAAAACGGGCTAATTAAGAGCCAGGCGCGGGGAAATAATGCTTCAAATTTTGTGGTCGAATTGGTACGACACTCGTCACGGAATGAGGGAGGTTCCAGATTCGAATCCTGGCTGAGGTAATATTTTTCGCAATGATTTCTTTACAATTATTTAGATGCATAGCATCAAACTTAAATCGAAACGATTTAATTAGGGGGAGGAAGGGGATTTTACTGCTCCCACCGGAGCTGTGTTTCAAGTCCGACAAATTTAGTCGGCGCGCAGTCAAGATTAGAAAATATATAAAAATTTAAAAATAAAAATAAAAACTTTCGCGCATTATTTACCGCGCCTGGCTCTTAATTAGCCCATTTTCTATATTTATAGTTATAACGTTATAACGATTTGAAAGATACATTTATGACCGAAGTTGCAAATAATTATTATATCTATGCACTGAGGAAAGTTCCTTTCTCTGAATTTTCTTTAGCTGTTGATTGTTTTATTATTACATTTATTTTATAACCTTTGGTATTTTAATAAGTTTGTTGAATGTGTACGTACTTACTCATGTTGACTCTAGTTTTTTAAGTCAGGATGTACTTTCAAATGTCGCTTTAAATTTCCATATTCCGTTAAATAAGATATTATTCTACGACATTTATTACATGTTGCCTTACATTTTGGTAAGTCCGAGTAATATTGTCGTAAGTTGTCAGGTATTGTGCGGTTTCTATCGGAAAACACGTCATGTATCTTTAAGTATGTTCTTAAATTTTTTGATTGTTTTATAATTATATTTATTCTGTAACCATTAATATCTCAAAAAGTTCTTGAACGTGTACTTACTCATATTGACTCTGGTTTATCAAGTCAGGATGTATTTTTAAATGTCGTTTTAAATTCCAATAGTTCACTAAATAAGATATTATTCTACCACATTTATTACATTTTGGTAAGTCCGAGTAATATTGTCGTAGATTGTCAGGTATTGTGTGTTTTTTATCGGGAAACATTTGATGCTTACTTAAGTGTACTCTTAAATTTGTTGTAACATTTTGTTTCCGGAATGACGAATTTCTTCTCCACAAATCCTGCACTTTGCGAGCAATTGTTCTAATTTTTTGAAATAATTCCACAACTTGCTGTGTATTGGTCTCCCTTTCGGTGCCATTATAACCGTCCTGTATTACAGGTGATCCGATCCGATACCAAATATGGTACAAAAATCTCATCAACAAACGTTTGCAAAACGCTTACAAAGGTAGAAAGAGAGAGGTATGGTATATTTATCGGGATGTATGTAAATATGGATATATAATTTGAATTTGCCTAACTATCAATTGTACAGCTCTATTCTAAACTTATGCTAAAACACTCGCAGCGCTTAAGCCAGCGGCGCACGGAGCATGTTTTCCTGCTGGATTACTTGCGATCTAGTAAATTACTAGAAATCCTGAGCGTTGAGTGGTGCAATTATTGTAATTTACTAGATCGCAAGCAATCCAGCAGGAAAACATGCTCCGTGTGCCGCTGGCTTAACACACAAGTTTACACACAATGCTTGCACGCTGACAATTTAAAATAGCAAAGTCAGGAGAGTAGAAATTAAAATCAGTTTAATTTATAAACCGCTCTTCTATAAAATTATATTTTTTTACTTATATGTGTTCCTTTCTCTTTAAGAAAATATTTGTACAAAAAATACGTATAAAGAATACATATAAGCGGAGACTGGATCGCATAGAGTACAAAAAATTTTATAATTATATACGCGACGGTGGTCCTTTTGCTACGTTACACTGCTAGACCAGCACGGCGTATCTGCTTTTCACGGGCATGAAGTGGGGAAAACAGCACCGCGATCTCTGCATATAAATAAAGAAATTTTAAAGTATTGAATAAATTTGAGAAAAATTTTTAGAAATATTTTATTAGAATGTGGATAGATTGTGATTTAGTCGTCAAATTTAAAAAAAAATTATAATTTTATTAAAAGGTTTGATAATTAAAATAGAAAAATATAAGACGGTTCGAGGAGGAAAAAGAACAAGATTATTATTGCTTATTTTGCCAGGAACAATACGTGCATCCATCAAATGAAGACTGGATTATGTGCAATGTTTGCAAATTATGGACACATAAAAATTGTTGCGGAGATGAAAGCACTTCTAAAAGCTATGTTTGCGATTTTTGCCAAAAGCAGTCTTAGTTTATTGTTTCCCCGCATGTTCGTAATTACTTCAGCTATTAGTTATATAGTTATGCTCGAAATTACTAATAATTAGTGGAAAATTCATTGTCCTATAAGGGCTAAGATATAAGAAATGATAATATTGCAAGAAAAATGAACATAGTCAAACATTATTATTTCTTTACTAGGATGTACACACAGAGTTATAAAGATTTGCATAATAAACACTAGAAATATGAAAGCGAAAGACAAAAAGTATATACTTAAAAAAAATTATAATATAAACTAACGTTATATAAATTGTACACAAAATAAATGAGAAACTTTGTTTAAAAAGTGAATACATATTGAATTCGTAATATATTTTTCCTTTTGTGTTGTGTCACATATGCAAGGTGAATTATTACTCGTCATTAGTGTCTGTTTCATCTCTTTTCGTGTCACCTCTTTTTCGTTTGCGTAAATCAGGACGCGTTGATAAATTTCTATTGGAATTCACGACAATGTCCATTGATATTAAATTGGTCCTTCTGCATTTATATGCACAATGATCTAACAAGAAAAAATTAATCATTATTTGAGAGGTTACAGTTACGCATGTACTACAAAACTATATATGGACAAATTATTATTTTTAGATTTAAAAAATAGACATCAAATGTCAATGCAATTTTTATATTCCATATTTGTATTATAGTAATTAATTTACGGTTTATGTACATTAAAGTAATTTCTGAAATTTATTATTATTGTTGAGAATAGAATGTGTAAAATAAATCACATAATGTTAAAAGCAAGTCGAGTAATTACTCATC
Source organism: Temnothorax rugatulus (assembly GCA_035220575.1). Lineage (NCBI taxonomy): Eukaryota > Metazoa > Arthropoda > Insecta > Hymenoptera > Formicidae > Temnothorax > Temnothorax rugatulus. Next base: position 27,838 of record JASTWL010001238.1, read on the forward strand.
AATGTGGCCTGTGTGCTTTTTTGCTCGTTAAGCGATGCTTGCAGTTCCTCGAATAGAAGTAATGTCTAACTCTGTTGTTCGAAATCCACAAGTGAGACCAATGATTCTGAAGTACTCGGTACATTTCTGTAAATTTACATACGACATGATTATACTTATATAAAACTGATCCTCGATAGCCAATTGTGACCCAAAATCAAGTTTGATGTTAAATAAGGTACAACTAGGAAAGAATCCTCGACCGTGATATCTTCGATTTTTATTTGAATGAAAATCTGACGTTTAATTGGTGTAGACTTTTTACCGATCGCGGTCGAGACCACCAGGTTTGTCACGGGCAATTCTCTCACTCCGTTTTGCGACATTATTTCTTTATAAAATGACTCCGACACCGCCGATACCTGACTACCCGAATCGAGCAATGCCATCATTTGTTGATTATGTATACTAACTCGTATATGTGGACATTTAGCCAATAAATTAAAACTATCGCCATTATCTTGGTCCTTTTTCCCTTCAATTCCGCTAGCTAATTCACTCACAAAATCAAAGTCATTACGATGCGATGATGGACCGGTTCTCAACGCACCGACTTCTAGTTTAAATTGTCATTATTCGATTCATTATTATTAGCCCTTGTATCGCGGTTATAATCTTGATATCTATTCGCTCGTATATTCGATGGCGGAGGATAACGCGTATCAGGCAATCTGAAATCCCGCGAACTATCTCGCCCACTCCTTCGATAACTCGAATAATGACAATTCTCATTCCGGTAACTATTGTGAAGACTGCCGTGTTGATATCCGTCTCTATTGTATTCCCGATACCCTTCACGCGGCATTGATCCATTTTTATGTTCGCGCTCCTTTTCCCTTCGAATTCCGTCAAGATTAGCTAGAGTTTGAACTATTAAATTCGCATCGTTGTAATTAATAGTTACTAACGTTTCTTCGATCCATATGGGATATTGTTGAATAATTTTGTAATTAATTTCATAGTCAGATAGTTTTGGAATAAAATATTTCGATTCTTTGAGTTGACGATAGTAATACGTTTGCAACGAATCCTTGCCCGAATCGTAACGTCTTTCCATCCACGCGTTCTTAAATTGTACTCGAGTCGGCACGGAGTAGAATTCCTCGAGAAACCGTTCTTTAAATTCACCATAATTTTGAATATCATTCCGCAAATCCATCCACAAGCTCGCCCTTCCCTCTAATGCATGCTCAACAATTAATAATTTCCGATCCTCTTTAACATTTTTTGTTTTAAAAAATTTTTCTAACCCTTCCACGAATTCCATAGGATTTGAGGTAAGTTCGTCCCTAAATTTCGGCATCTTAATATCTAAATTAAAATTTTGTACGTTACTGATTAACGTCGCAATCTCCTCAGTATTTCGACTTCCCTCATTATTGGGAGCCTGGTGAAGGACATCTCGTTGTTGATGTTGCTGTTCGGCATTCATCATTCGCATAGCCTCAAGGTCTCGTCGCGCCCGCTCTAATTCTTCGCGTAATCTGTTCAAGTTCTCTCGGTCCTGTTCTCTCGCGTCATCTCCATTAATTCCGTCCGTATTAATAAGTCAATCTTCCATGATCGGCATTTTATATGTCCGTTTATTTTTTTCTCTGAAAGTATAATTAGTAAATTTCTGCTTCGCTTTTTTACCAGACTTTGTTAAATAAATATGTGTCTCATCATCGGCCATTCACATTCGATTCACACTCCTACCATCGAAAAATGAACCATCGCAATAATCGTCGTGCTTTCACTTATTTCAATTCACGATATCCCTAAGCATTTACTTAGCACATCGTGCTCCGTTGTTGGGCGCCAAATTGTAAGATTACTAATTTGCCCGACGATTCCACGACAACTCAGTTCCACGGCAGGAATGGATAGCATATAATTCGACTCGTATCTCTGTTATAATCGTGTCTTTAATTGGAATTCCGGCGCCTTGCGACAACAATACTTTCGCCTGGTAGTACCGACCCACTCACCGGAGGTGGCATTCATTCTGGAGGAGTTCATGTGCTCATTGCCGATTTTCATTTGATGCGGATCCTCATTTCTCACGGTTTGTTGGGTAACTTGTACCCAGTTTATGGTCCGTTAGTTATGCGCTGTCGAAGTGTGCTCTGCTTAATTTTAGTTAATGTACAATTGGTCAAATATTTAGTCGTATATTTTAGTTCGTAGTTATGAATAGAATTATTTCGTGTTTTCAACCTTAAAAACTGTTTTTATAATTCCTTTTTTATTTTTATTTTTAATTTTCTCTAATTTATAATTTTTAGTTTTTAATTTTTAATTTTTAATTTTTAAATTTCTATATTTAGATGTACCTTAGATTTAAGTTCCAACAGTTATCATAGTCTTAAGTGTATAAAAATTCTAAATTCTTAATCTTAGTTAATAGTTGTGGGCTGTGCTGTTATGTTTAGGATTTTCCGGTTAGACAAGGAGGGTTACTTCCTTCCAACTATTTTAGGGGCTTTGCGCGCGGATGCGTGGATGTCTCATCCCCCTTGGAGCGACATTCCCTTGCGAAATATTTATTTTACTATATGCTCCATTTTTAGTTAAATGTGAATTGTGATTGGGACGTCTCTATTGAGGCGTTCATGTAAATGGCCTTAATTCATGTAGCTGCGATACAACTAGTTCCGCTTCATGTATGTAGACCATATGGGCTCTCCCCATGGTCCTTCTTTTATCTGAATAAAAAAAAAAAAAAAAAAAAGTACCGACCCACACTCATACTCACTCACACCCACACGCACGCACACATCTCGCTCATTACTTTGTTAGCCCAGTCGATAGAGACATTTAAATGGAATTAATTCCGGGAAGCGATTTTTTTTTTAACTGTTTCGGAGGGTCATGGGTAGTCTAAAACCGGATTTTTGGGATTCTAACCCTGGAGCGTTAGCCGCCATTTTGATTAGAAGGGTGATTTTGTTTTTATTAAATATCTCGCTTATTTTCAACTTTAGAGTGAAAGTGGTAAGAACCAAACTTGTAGAAAATTTAATACTCTACAATTTTGGTCCTAATCATTTTCACCTAGGATCGATATTTTGGGTCTTAGACTCAAAAGTGGGGTGAAATTTTTTTTTTTTTTTTTTTTTTTTTTTTAATTTACTTAGTATAATAAAAAACATCTTTTCCACACCACCACGGGGATAGAGTTTATGGCGCGTTTTTTTTTTAGCGTGGTATCCCCTGTAGGCTTAATCCACGCATAAATCCTTGGCTTAGTTGTAAATTTGGAATTATGCAGTTTTTATACGTTTTGACGATGGTCCAGCTAAATTAACGTCGGTGTCTTTTCCTGTTGCAAACGTGCGAGAACGTGACAAACATTCGGGAGCTGCTCGATGAGGATGATATCGATGAATGCATTGAAGATACTTTGGACGATCTGCCCGATCTAACATTCAACACCAACTCACCTGTACTTGGAGACGACAATCTCGATGTTAGCAAAGAACCAACAGGAGAAGACACCGACGTTAATTTGGCTGGACTATCGTCAAAACGTATAAAAACTGCATAATTCCGATTTACAACTAAGCCAAGGTTTTAGGCATGGATTAGAACGCTAAAAAAAACGCGCCATAAACTCTACCCCCGTGGTGGTGTGGAAAATATGTTTTTCAGTATACCAAGTAAATTCAAAAAATAAAAAAAAAATAAAAAATTTCACCCCACTTTCGAATCTAAGACTCAAAATATCGATCCTAGGTGAAAATGATAAGGACCAAAATTGTAGAGTATTAAATTTTCTACAAGTTTGGTTCTTACCATTTTCACTCTAAAGTTGAAAATAAGCGAGATATTTAATAAAAACAAAATCACCCTTCTAATCAAAATGGCGGCTAACGCTCCAGAGTTAGATTCCCGAAAATCCGGTTTTAGACTACCCATGACCCTCCAAAACAGTTAAAAAAAAAAAAATCGCTTCCCGGAATTAATTCCATTTCAGCGGCTTTTTCGGGTTCTATCGACTGGGCTATGTCCTCTGCGGACGACCGTCAATTAAAAGGTACGCGTATATTATGACCCGAGAAATAACGGCACGCAGGCCGGCCACAAGTCAGATCCGCGACAGAAAACAGAAGGGTACTCAGCTGTGTGCACGAAGTCCACAATTCGGTGCGGTTCCCACGGTGGCTCTCTCACCTGTTCCGGGGGCGCTCACCTCCGTCTCCTTAACTCATGGAGGCTGTACCGGGCGGATCGCCAATATCCGTCACCAGCTCGATGACCGTCTTAACCCGTAGCTCGTGCGGTCGCCGATCGGAGGATTTCCAGGATCGCTGTCTCGGGCCTTCGAATGTGTTCACAGCTTGAGGCCCCCAGAACGAAAGAGGCCGAGCCTCGCTCGGTCCCGTCGATCATCGTAGATCGCTGATCGATGGACTTGCGCAGATCACCCACCTCCCACTTCGGGTGGTGGATTACGGCGCGCACACACATTATTACACCTCACAATATTCTTGTACATATAATTATGACAATGATAAATAAATTATAAGTATATATTTAAAAATAATGTATATATTTTTTGCATTTTTATGAAAGCGCGATGAAACATTATCCCTCTTTCTATTTTCCCTAACTCTCAATCTCACTGACAAATGTTTTTTAAGGATAATATATACCCTCTTAATATATATAAAATATAGAAGATAAATTAATTTACAGGAGACAATATGAACTTGTTTCACCTGGATTAGCTGAAAGTCTGCGGAGTAGAGATCATCGAAGATAACTCTGTCACGAAATATTCTTTCCAAAATAAAGCTAAGATTATTTATGGTGCTCTATGAGGAAGCAATATACATACATACATATATATATATATATATATATATATATATATATATATATATATATATATATATAGCTGAAGTGTACTCCACTTTTTTTTGTTTTGCAATAATTTCTTGGTTCTCGGTGGTCTAATCAGGGCGAACTTTAGCTAGAAATCTTAAGGAGATTTACCATTATCCGATGAACCACTAAAAAAGAAATGGAATAAAAATTAACAAAAAATGGCAGCTATTATTAAGAAATAATTCTTAATAGTAGCGATTTTTTTCTATAAATATACCTCAAAATTTCACTTTCGTACATTTATTCAGTTTTTCACAAAATATTTAAAACAGTGAGAACGAAAATAAAACTATAGTCGATCGACAGATGCGAAAACACTTGATTAATTCAGTACCGAAATGTCATGGATGCAGGATAAACTTCATCGTCTCGCGCGCACTGGAATAAATTAATTCGGGAGTAAAGGTGCCTTTTCACGTTGACGCTCGACGCTCATTTTCAGCAAGTAAAAATCTTCAGAAATAATATCTTTTATTTATATATATATATATATATATATATATATATATATATATATATCCATAAAATATTATTACGTTTAAGTTGAATTTGTTTAATATTTAGCATCGTCGCTGAATCGTCGTTAATCGTCCCAGTACAATCAAACATAGACTTCGAAATACGTAAAATATTAATTATTTTCAAGTAATATTTTCAAGTAATAATATTTTATGAATATATATATAAATAAAAGATATTATTTCTGAAGATTTTTGCTTGCTGAAAATGAGCGTCGAACGTCAACGTGAAAAGACACCTTAATTAAAGCCGCGTTGAATTGCGACGTATCGGGTCAGTCAGCACAATCTTTGATGCGAGTTTTGTTTTCTGTTTTTCTGACATACCTGTCTGCTAAGTTAGGACCTCGAACCGGCCATAAAATTTTGATTGACCAACGGTCAATCCTTTTCTCCTTGTATTTCCATAAAATGCGTAAAACTCTACGTTCTTTTCATATAAAAATTTTCTAGTTTTTTAGATTCCTAATTTGATTTTGCGTATAGTATCGGCAACTTTGTTTCCCGAGGAGAACCGCGACGAGTTTTTCGAACTTATTACACACAATTGCAATTAATTGCGCGCCGACCAAAGTAGTCAGACTTACGACACATCCGTGGAGTAATAAAATCCTGTCTCTTTTCGCTATAAATTCTTTACAGTCATTTTGATGCTTTAACCAAGGTTATATCGAATCAATTTAATTAGAGGGGAGAAAGGGGATATTTTACTACTCCAAATAGGAAACTGTATTGTAAGTCTGACAATTTAGTCGGCGCGCAGTTCATTAAGCTTAGAAAATATATGTATACAGGGTATCCCAAAAAGACCGGACACCGTTTTACTGACAAATTCTGTGGAACATTCTAAGACGAAAACTCTTATGCAAAAATGTCGAGGCTATAATAGTTTTTTAATGAGAAGCACGAATCATATAGTTTCCGAAAATTTCGCGCCTTTAGACATGGTACATTGCACAGCAAGTGAGGGGCTCTTGTACATTGACTTATTTAAATATTGACATAATTCTACATACGACAAGAAAATTACTTTGAAGCTTAATCTTATTTATCTGTGGTTAAACATTTACTATACATAAAGATTAATGTCAGCATTATGGAATTACAATTAATATGTATACATCGAACTTGTCAAATACAGTGCGTCATAAGCTGGCGCGTGATTTTCCTTGTATGGTAAGCATATTCAATTGCTGTAAACGCGCGAAATTTTCGCAAACGGGTTGGTCAACTGTAAGTGCTTTCTGCATAAAAACTATTGCAGCCTCGATATTTTCGCATAAGAATTTTCGTCTTAGAATGTTCCATAGAATTTGTCAGTAAAATGGTGTCCGGTCTTTTTGGGACACGCTGTATATACACAGAAATAATATTAGGCTACTAATTGTAAGATCCAAGCTCGGACTGTAAATGGCATTTTATACTAATTTGATTAACAAATAAAGTTAACAATGGATATTGTGAATACGCAATATAATCTCACACACACAAATCTATTATATAAATATAAATTCTATATTATAATGTACAATTATTGGGAAATAAATGCATTTAAACAGTTGAAAAGTTTTTCTCAAATACGAACGTGCAAGCCTAATAACCCTCAATTAGCACACATGCGCTAATTCGCACCACTTTTTTTCACCACTTTATATATTTCAATTTTTCATATAAAAATCATTTCTTTTTCCTAAAATAAAGTGCACTACTCGATTGCCAGGGAAATTTTACATAAATTTTTATTAAAAATGACTGAGATACGACAGTTAAAAGTTGTCGAAATCCCAAATCGCACAGTGGGGTTTTTGAGACCCAACCGAAGTGTGCTATTTGAGGGATAATATTGTTCCACTCGCGCTGAAAGGGCCATTAAGGACGTTTACCGGTTATAATCGTAGCCAAAAGTTTCGCACGCGTTCGGCTGTCTTTCCGTACAACGCGACCTTCTCTCCACTCCACAATTTTTAGCGTAGACTGTACAGTGTTTGAGTGTTGCCACTTCTCCATGGCGACACACTTCTAAATATCGTCAAAATACCATCAAAATACCGTTAGTGAAGAACTTCGGATTACAATAATCTACCTTGGTAGAAATAAACATAAGAAGTGTTAATCGTACTTATTTTTATTGTACACATATGTATAATGCACCGATTTTATCCTAATCTTTTATAGTCTATCCATGTAACTTGGCTTTGTATAAACAAAGCAAAATAAAATGACGTGAGATCCAGTGAATATTTTGTCGTGGGACAGAATCATTTTTTATGTGGAATTATCTCAAAGTTGATAGTTTTCATATCAATTATATTACATTAAAATGCATAATATAATCGTAGATATGTATTTCTGATAAGTCATACTAAATATAATTTTGATTATTAATTTGCATTATATTAATAACGAAATATTTGCATTATTTTAATAACGAAGTATTTATATAGATATGTATATAAAAGTTTGTAAAGACAAATGTTACATGCATGGAACTTGATAAATTTATTTTATCGAGATTGCGATATTCTAATTATGTGGAGAAATCATTGTTCCCTTTGGATCTCACGTCATTCAATCTGAATATCTCACTTGATATCTAAAGTGAGATTAAGTAACGATTCGTGATTCAGTTCGTGGTTCGGTTCGCGATTCGGTTTATAGTAAACATTGTTTGTCCATTCATTAATAAATAATTGATTGATCGAGTCATCAATTAATTTTTTAATTCCTGTTGTCTCGTGTTTCTACATTATACTATTGAAATCCAGATATTCGCGACTGATTGTGGGATATAATCGCGACGATTTTTATTAGAACGCGATTAACATAAAATTTTTTCATTTTTTGATGATATAATTCTGTTTTACTTTCTATTACTGCTATAATTCTTGGACAAATAAATTAATTACGCGTATCTTTGTGAAATTAAAAGCAAAATTAAGTCTGCAGACTTAATTCGTTGTTTATTTTTTTCCGATATAATTAACGCGCACTTATTAACGATCGTAACGATTCGTAATCGACCGTAACATTATAATCGTCTGCCGGCGCTGTTAATCAGCTGGCATTGAAGGAGATTTTCTCCTTCTCATTTTCTGGCTGACATACAGCCAATATGGATTTGGCCAGTAATAACGTAATAGGTGAGTTCAATGATCTTGACTAGAAGAAATTACGGAAACTACGCTACATCTTATAAGGTAAGGTCTATATTGACCAGAATTGGTTTGTAAGGTAATTAATTAACATACATAAAATAACATACAAAATAATTTGACACACCTTACACACCTGTTTATTTGCCCAAAGTAGAGCTATTTTCTTTATATTTTCTCGTATATGTGCGAGATTAGAAAATCCCTTCTTAATTAAATCTTAATCGCGCGCGTGTTAAAATTCTCAATTCTATATTTCCCAAATCTCAAGTGATCATATCACATTGAGGTATCCCGCTGAATTAACCAGCAAATCAGGTACCCTATAAATCGTGTCGCGGTCTGAATTAAAGATTTATATTAGATTTATACTAAATTGTAATACGGGTAGGTAGGACTATAGATCGGAATATGAGTAGGGATATGAGTAGGTAAAAATTCGGGTAGGTAGGGATTCAGGTAGGTAGGGATTCAGGTAGGTAGGGATTCGGGTAGGGACAAGAGGTATAATTCGATAGTTAAAAAGATTGTAGACAAAATGATAGTAATTACTTTAATATAATAATAATAAATATAATTATATTATACAATATAATAATAATAATAATAATAAATATAATTATATTATATAATATAATTATATTTATTATTATATTTTTAATAATAACTCAAAAAGTACATTAAATATTACTAATTTTTTATATTAAATAATTTTTATATTAAAATTTATTTAATACATTAAAAATTAGTATTTTATATTAAATACTCTAATTTTTATATTAAGTATTACCAATTTTTACAGACATTGTAAAATATTATGTACTTGTATATATTGTATACATATATCAAAAATATATATTGTAATATTAATTGTATTAAAATAATGTAGTATTAATTGTTGGTCGCGCGCGTGTGAGTGAGGAAGGATAGTGGGTGAGAGACCACTGACACCGAAGCTTGAAGTAACACAATAGTTTATTTTAATAACCAAAAATAATGACGAAATTAAGGAGTTACATAATTTAGAAATATATTTGAATTTAAGTGAACTCGGAAACGCGGGCGTTTTAAATGAATTCTCTATCGACACTTTCTCGCTTGTCGTGTTGGATAACCCGCGCGTGAATGAAAACTGACTATCGCAAATCGACCGATGACAGATCTTGACCTACTGACACACTGTTGACGAATGGCGACGCGCCGTAAGTTCTATCCCTCTTTCACGGCTACGGACACAACACAGCATTATTATTACCTACTGTGTCGAGTGGCACTGAGCCGAATTTTTAAACGGGTGCATATCTTTGTCACTATAAATTTTTGAAGATTTATAAATTATTCAGACGTTTAAATTGATCTATAAGGAACACGTCTGACAGTTAATTTCAAAAGTATTACTTCTGGATTAATTTCTATCGAACGACAAAGCTTTATGATTTTTGTATTACCTTTTATGGAAGTCAACCCAGATAACATGCATGTTGCATAAAATATCTTAAGATATCTTTAAGATATTTTTTTCACCCGTTACATGAGGCTCCCCCCTTAATATTATTCCTTTCTTCACATCGCTTTATTTTATAATGCAAGTATATCAATTTATAAATATGTAGAGGCTCTATATATAAAAAAATTCAAATTAAATTCAGGCAATAAGAGCCGAGCATGATATTTAGCCGCTAAGATTTATTTTGCAAAACTAATAATTAATACAGTCAAAAGTAGTCAAATAACGTACATTTCGACCCTTTTTGGGGTCATCTTCAGCGCATTGTCTTAACATTAAAATTCACATAAATAAACCGCGTGAAGGCCATAATAATATTTAACATTTTGAAGGAACGAGTAACGCATTTTTCAGCCTGCTCTATATATATAAAAAAATTGAATATAATATATAAAAAAATATTAAATATAATTATCATTGCACATAAAATATCACTTCATGATAAGTAAGAAAATAAAACACATTACGAATATTAAGAAATAAAAAATATTAAAGAATAAGAACTTTGTCGCCCAAGATAAAAATTGACGAATTTCAGAAGAGACATCACGTTACGCCACTGAATTGCGAAATACGAGATAGTTGCGAAAAGGTTAAGAGCAGAAAGAACAAGTTGTACATCTGATTTCAGTTATTTAGAAACTTCTTATGTAACTTTTTATGTTTGAAATGTTTCTGTTTTGTGTGGGAAATTATTTTTTATTGAATGGAATTCGCCAGAGCTCGTAAACGCTAAAAGCATGATGCAATCAGGCAGTGGTTACAATGTTCGCGCCCTATAAAAACCCGCAGATTTTCAGTTTCTGCCAGTTGTCAGTCAACAAGAGTGCAGTCGATAACAGTCAGGGCGCGGGTAGACGAAACCGCAACTTCAAGACGTCACACGGGTGAGTAGTCTAATATCTTCGGAAAATAACTGTTGTATTATTTTTAAAAAATATCTTTGTATTTAAGTGTCTTCTTACACAAGTCATAATAGCTTCATTTTTCCTTACAGCAATTATAATATAACCAAATTCCGTTACCTAACTCAACCCAAGTGATATGTATCTTTTTAAATAAAGGTTTTCTTGATTGATCTTTAAATAAATCTTTAAATTGCGTTAATTAGAAAGAGAAGATACAATTACAAAATTTTTAATCCAACACAGGAATACAAGGTAATTAAATGCAAAGATGTTAATCGCAAAGATTAAAAACTGTTAAAGAAGTAACAATAAAAAATGCAAATATTTTATTGAAATAAAAAACAATTTCGTACAAATACTTAACGCTGCTTTTTTACTCCATAACCACTTTCTTCGAGCTAACATGCTGCGCGTGTACTTGGCGCCTTTTTTTACCTTTTTTTAAAGAAGGTAATTTTGTTGTGACTGGAGTAAAGCCAAGAAAAGCCATAACAGGATGTTTGTATTGAATTATATTTTTAATAGATAAATATTACTATGGTTCGAATAATATTTGTCTATCAAAAATAATTCAACACGAACATCCTATTACGGCTTTCCTTGCCCTATTCTTCATATTAAATCTTTAATTCTCATATTTTATTTATTTCATACCTAACTCCACTTTGAATAATATTTATGTAAAATGTGACTTGAATAGTTCTTATTGGAAAATTTATAAAAATTTAAATGTGCTTGTGCATATGCATTTCGATTATCATCTTCAAATCCGTTATTCTTCAAAGCTTGTTTGTAGGAATTTTTAATATTAACTACTTTATCATTTCAACGATGGAAACTCTGTTAAAATACCGTTTTTAAATTATTGTCGATTCAGTACTCATCGCGTTTGTTTTTCATTGCAGATCGCATTGCAGGAACAAGTTGCCTCTCGAAAAGTATTTTAAGTGACATTGCCAACAGTTAAGACTTTTTTTACAATCTACTAAGCAATAAGTTGATATGATGACATTAGGTATAAAATCCATGTTGCTTGCATTTTTAATTATTATGATGTTCTCCGAAGGAAGATTGCAGGACATATCATCGTTTCTACAAAACGAATTCCTAAATTTTGTCTTCCCTAAGGACTCTGGTTTAATTAGAGTAAGAAGCATGGATCCAGCCGAAGCAATAAACAGTAGAAAAATATTGGATTTTGTGAGTAAAAATTGTTTTCGATTTAAGTCCTGAATTTACATTTACATGTATTTTGTAATAAATAATATTTATTTTTCTAATTCTAAGGTGAATATAGATCAAACTGTACAATTTTATCGTCTTAAATTGTTAAGCCAAAAGTATTCTGTCTGAATATTGTGTAAATATTTTTTGAATTTAGAATACATTGAAACCGAAATAGAGATAAAACGATCTTATGGATGTTACATATCATGCTATTCTTTAACATAGATTGGCCTGGTAGAACGATATGATTATCCCGCTGAGGAGCATAGCGTCACAACGGAGGATGGTTACAATTTGAAAATACATAGGATACCTGGAAGTCCATTGTTGTTGGATAGCAAAAAAGAGAAGGAAATTGTATTTATGCAACACGGTCTTTTGGCTTCATCTGATTCCTGGGTACTGTACGGTCCTGGCAAAAGCCTCGGTACGTATTTACTGATGATATGTAGTTGTTAACGTAACGTGCGAATCAATTCAAAGCATCGTGTAAAATTTCACCATATAGTGTTTTTGTGAAAAACATTTTACCTTCAAATCTTATAAAATTGTGAAAATTACCAATGCTGTGATGTTTTTTGTAAATATGTTATTTTAAAATTTAGTCGAATCTTTTTTTTATATATACTGTCACGGCTTTTTGCACTCCCGGAGCGGTCCGGGGCGTGTGCCGGATCAAAAGGATAGAGGAGAGCGGGATGATAGGCCTCTCCGGTAATTCTCTCGCACCTCCGGCACTCCGCGAAATGATTTTAATGCTGAGCGCCAGACGCGTAAGGTCGCGTCCGCGAGATCGCGAAAAACCAAAACGAGACGCAAAACGCAATGATTTTGCTGTAGCCGGGTTTTTACCCAGGCGCCTGGGGCCCCGCTATCCAGAGTTGCCATTTCCTGAGCCTGGTAGCATTCGGTCGCATAGGGAGGGGATGGAGTGGGGATGGCCCTCGCGACTGCCCGTGACGTCACGTACCGCACACAAGCCACGTACCGTCGTACGTGTGCGCTCGCGGCTTCGGGCAACGTCGAGTAACAGATCGAGATCTAGAACTCTATACATAATATGTATAGAGAAATGAGCGATATGTTTCTGTCTCTTTCTCTCTTCCGGGCCGCTCGAGCGCGGCGCTGACGATACGTTCAATAAAGAAAGAGTTAACGAAATCCACATTATAAGTAATTTGTTTTGAACAGTAAAAATATTTAGATATACATATTCTTTGTACATAATATATTTTTTATATGTATATAATAAAATTATAAAAATCCTAAAACAAAAAATAATGAAATGCCACTCTTGGCCAACGTGTACGTTTTGTTTAATGCCATATTAAATATATTTAAAAACATTTTTTTATAAAAATTTTGAAAACATTTCTTAATAAAAATTAAGTAATAATTTTTTAATAAGTAGAGTAACTTTTTTTAAAATTAAGATCGATATTTATATCTCGTACTTATATTACATGTACAACGTACATGTTGTTGCTCGACGGAAACCGCGAGAAGGTGGTGGTCTCTTCCGTCATGAAGTTTAAACAATTGTTATTAATTAATAAAAAATTTAATTAGAAAATTTTATAATTGTAATGCACACAAATTATTGCACACAAATATATTCAAACATAATATTAATACAATATATACAATACAATACAACATATTACAATATAATACAATATATTAAACAAACAATTGTTTATACTTCCTATTCACTGAGCTCTCCTAATATAAGATAAAAAGTAAAATGAAAAAAAAGAAAGTTATTGCAAATCGAAACTGAATAATGGATATAAGATTTTATTTACATCTGCAAATATTTTTTGTTATTTGTTTCTCTTTTGGACATTATTTTTAGTGCGTTGAAGACGAAGGACCAGCAACTTCATCTGCAGCATATAAAGTAAGACTACTTTTTCGTTTTTTACTATTTGCATATAATACATCAGACGACATTCGAGACAAATGTTCTTCAGTTACTTTCAAGTTGATAGCTGTTTCGCCCCTCGCCTTCAACGTTGATTTTATTACGCAATTAGCATTAACAGAGATGGCAGACAGTTTGTTGCGTTTCTTAGATTTTAAATCAGTTAAAATGGAAAACATTCTCTCTGGATCTGCATTGGAATTAGGGAGTGATCTAACAGCGCTTACAAGATTTGTCAAAGTGGGAAATTTATAACAGTAAGTACCATTTGATAATTGTCGCTGCAATATTTTTTTCCATACATTGTCAAAGGTACCCTTTGATATATTTTCTTTTTCAGATTCACTGAACTCTCCTGGTAATTGTAACCACTCTTTCTTTAACAATTCTTCGTCGAAGTCGCCAAGAGTTTTTGAAATAAAATAAATATTTTTTAAAGATTTTTCTCTATTATCGGATTGGAGACAGATAGTTGGAGTCGGATGTAAAACTTGCAGATTTTTCAAGAATTCATTTTTTATGGGCAACCTTTTATATATTTCCTCCGCAGCAGTGATATAAAATTGTATACAATTTTGTCGGACAGTTATAACTATGTCCGCATGATCTTCTTTAATTAAATTATTTAAGTATGTCTCGCAGTCGGATCCGAGGAAAATTTCATTTATATCTTTTTGAATATCTTTATGTGAAAAATTTACAATTGTGGTTACGTCTTCTAAATACTCTTTTTTAACAAAATTTTGACAGATTTGGGAGAGAAAGTCAACCGATTTTAACTGTAATAAATGAATTCTCGTTTCTGTCGATTGAAAGTATGCATTAAAAGAATTGAAATAATGTAAGATATATTTAAGGAAAAGGAAATACGCTTTTAATTCAACGTTATCCATCATTGACAAAAGATATTCTGCAGATTTTGTCTTATCACTCACAACCATTTCTTGCAAGAAGTAACGAATGGTTTTCCATGAATGGAGAAGTCTTTCGACGCATGCGTGGTGAGACAACCAGCGTGTCTCACTTAATTTTAACATTTTAAGATGCTTGTCTTGGAAACACTCAGTAAATTCCTGAAAAATTGCTGAACGTTTTGGACTACCGTTAATGTAGTGAACAATTTTTTTCAAAAATTCATCGCAAAATGATGGGATTTTTGCACATGCAGCGTGCGCACTTAATGCAGCAGAATGGCATGGACATGGCATGGTTATGAGTCGCTTGCACCATTTTTCCAATTTTGTTTTAAAGGATGAGTGTTTTCCGGTCATAACTGATGCATTATCGCATGATAATGCAATTATATTTGTAAAAGGAATCTGTAGCTTCCACATTTCTGACTGAAATGCATGGAATAACTTCTCAGCACTCGAATCTCTTGCATCAATATTTATCAATTTCACTAATTGTGAGCGAATATCTAAAGTCTCAGGATCAACGTATCGAACAAAAAACGTCATCCATTTTTCATTAGATATATCCGACGTTTCGTCTACGAAAATAGAGAATTTTGTTCTCTGAAGTTTCTTTGCGAGTTGTTCAGTTTCAACCGGGCACAAAACATTCGAAAGAATCTTTGTGCATTTTGTTCGACCCATTTTCATATTTTTCAACGCAATAGGATCTTCTCCTATGTGTTGAAAGAACCTCAGAATCTTTTCTGCATTCTGATGAGGTAAATTAATTTCTGCAATTAAAGCGGCATACTGTATTTCCGCTGATTTTGTACGTTCATCAACCGACAGAAAAGATTCATTATCTTGCGTAACAAAATCATCATTTGATTTACTCGCTTCGATACCTTGTATTTGGCATAAATTTATGTGACTTTTGGATTCTGCATGTCGACGAACCTGCACTAAGCGAGCAGCAAAATGTTTGTCGCATATTGCACAATAACATGCACTTTCGTCACGCGGAACCGCACGCAACCATAATTTAAAATTCTCAATATCCAGCCATCCGTAATTAAAAACTGGCTTACTTATATTTTTATTATAAATAGTTTCATCATTAGATAATGATGGAACTACGTTTTTTTTTAAATTGTTTCTGTGACACGCAGAATCCGCATGTCTGGAAACATGTGCTGCATTGCATGAAAAACTTTCATTGCACACAGTACAAAAGTAGAGACTTTCGTCAGATGATACTTTACGTATCCATGATTTATAACGCTTGTCATTAAGCCAAGCTTCTACAAAACTTCGCTTAGGTTTTTTGCGCAATTCATCACACGCTTCCATATCGAAAAAAGCGAAATAAAACAAAAAGAGAAAGAAATAAGTGAAGAAAAAAAATTAAAAAATAAAAAAGAAAAAGCAAATGGTATGTGCTGTGTGTCTGTGTATTACAGAAAGAGATCAGGACCCCGTGGTTCGTCACTCCCACAGTATTTAACGACTCCAAACCCTCTCTCTCTGCGTGTGTGTGTGTGTGTGTGTGTGTGTGTTTTGCAGATAGAGATCAGGACCCCGTGGTTCGTCACTTCCACAGTATTTAATGACTCCAAACCCTCCCTATCTGCGTGTATATGTGCGTATCGAAAAATTATGGTGATCTACCGTGATGGAATTACCGTGATACACGAGGACAATCAAGTTATTTGGAGAGCTCTGCGACACAACGGCAATCAACAAGACGTCAAGACGTTTGTTAACCTTTAGAGGGCGGGAAAGTTTTGGGAAAGATTCTTTCGAATGTTTTGTGCCCGGTTGAAACTGAACAACTCGCAAAGAAACTTCAGAGAACAAAATTCTCTATTTTCGTAGACGAAACGTCGGATATATCTAATGAAAAATGGATGACGTTTTTTGTTCGATACGTTGATCCTGAGACTTTAGATATTCGCTCACAATTAGTGAAATTGATAAATATTGATGCAAGAGATTCGAGTGCTGAGAAGTTATTCCATGCATTTCAGTCAGAAATGTGGAAGCTACAGATTCCTTTTACAAATATAATTGCATTATCATGCGATAATGCATCAGTTATGACCGGAAAACACTCATCCTTTAAAACAAAATTGGAAAAATGGTGCAAGCGACTCATAACCATGCCATGTCCATGCCATTCTGCTGCATTAAGTGCGCACGCTGCATGTGCAAAAATCCCATCATTTTGCGATGAATTTTTGAAAAAAATTGTTCACTACATTAACGGTAGTCCAAAACGTTCAGCAATTTTCAGGAATTTACTGAGTGTTTCCAAGACAAGCATCTTAAAATGTTAAAATTAAGTGAGACACGCTGGTTGTCTCACCACGCATGCGTCGAAAGACTTCTCCATTCATGGAAACCATTCGTTACTTCTTGCAAGAAATGGTTGTGAGTGATAAGACAAAATCTGCAGAATATCTTTTGTCAATGATGGATAACGTTGAATTAAAAGCGTATTCCTTTTCCTTAAATATATCTTACATTATTTCAATTCTTTTAATGCATACTTTCAATCGACAGAAACGAGAATTCATTTATTACAGTTAAAATCGGTTGACTTTCTCTCCCAAATCTGTCAAAATTTTGTTAAAAAAGAGTATTTAGAAGACGTAACCACAATTGTAAATTTTTCACATAAGATATTCAAAAAGATATAAATGAAATTTTCCTCGGATCCGACTGCGAGACATACTTAAATAATTTAATTAAAGAAGATCATGCGGACATAGTTATAACTGTCCGACAAAATTGTATACAATTTTATATCACTGCTGCGGAGGAAATATATAAAAGGTTGCCCATAAAAATGAATTCTTGAAAAATCTGCAAGTTTTACATCCGACTCCAACTATCTGTCTCCAATCCGATAATAGAGAAAAATCTTTAAAAATATTTATTTTATTTCAAAAACTCTTGGCGACTTCGACGAAGAATTGTTAAAGAAGAGTGGTTACAATTACCAGGAGAGTTCAGTGAATCTGAAAAAGAAAATATATCAAAGGGTACCTTTGACAATGTATGGAAAAAAATATTGCAGCGACAATTATCAAATGGTACTTACTGTTATAAATTTCCCACTTTGACAAATCTTGTAAGCGCTGTTAGATCACTCCCTAATTCCAATGCAGATCCAGAGAGAATGTTTTCCATTTTAACTGATTTAAAATCTAAGAAACGCAACAACTGTCTGCCATCTCTGTTAATGCTAATTGCGTAATAAAATCAACGTGGAAGGCGAGGGGCGAAACAGCTATCAACTTGAAAGTAACTGAAGAACATTTGTCTCGAATGTCGTCGATGTATTATATGCAAATAGTAAAAAACGAAAAAGTAGTCTTACTTTATATGCTGCAGATGAAGTTGCTGGTCCTTCGTCTTCAACGCACTAAAATAATGTCCAAAAGAGAAACAATAACAAAAAATATTTGCAGATGTAAATAAAATCTATATCCATTATTCAGTTTCGATTTGCAATAACTTTCTTTTTTT
This sequence comes from Temnothorax rugatulus, assembly GCA_035220575.1. NCBI lineage: Eukaryota > Metazoa > Arthropoda > Insecta > Hymenoptera > Formicidae > Temnothorax > Temnothorax rugatulus. The sequence goes on from JASTWL010001238.1 coordinate 46,412, forward strand.
TCATTTTACTTTTTATCTTATATTAGGAGAGCTCAGTGAATAGGAAGTATAAACAATTGTTTGTTTAATATATTGTATTATATTGTAATATGTTGTATTGTATGTATATATTGTATTAATATTAGTTTGAATATATTTGTGTGCAATAATTTGTGTGCATTACAATTATAAAATTTCTAATTAAATTTTTTATTAATTAATAACATTGTTTAAACTTCATGACGAAGAAGACCACCACCTTCTCGCGGTTTCCGTCGAGCAACAACATGTACGTTGTACATGTAATATAAGTACGAGATATAAATATCGATCTTAATTTTAAAAAGTTACTCTACTTATTAAAAATTATTACTTAATTTTTATTAAGAAATGTTTTCAAAATTTTTTAAAAAAATGTTTTTAAAATATATTTAATATGGCATTAAACAAACGTACACGTTGGCCAAGAGTGGCATTTCATTATTTTTTGTTTTCGGATTTTTATAATTTTATTATATACATATAAAAAATATATTATGTACAAAGAATATTATATCTAATATTTTACTGTTCAAAACAAATTACTTATAATGTGGATTTCGTTAAACTCTTTCTTTATTGAACGTATCGTCAGCGCCGCGCTCGAGCGGCCCGGAAGAGAGAAAGAGACAGAAACATATCGCTCATTTCTCTATACATATTATTTAGAGTTCTAGATCTCGATCTGTTACTACTCG
>JASTWL010001239.1:0-47053 GCA_035220575.1 Temnothorax rugatulus
GCCCACACAGCACAAAACTCAACAAATACCTTTCAGAGACCTTCGCAAAGCGTTACAAAAAATATTTCATAAGTGTCTCATATACGTCTTGGATACGTGAAAATGTCCGCTCTTTTGTCACAAAGACATTTATGAAAGGTTGCACATACATCTCCTAGAGATTTTGCAACCGTCTCTGAGACGTTTTGCAAAACATTTTGAGTACGTTGTATAGAGGTATCTGGCAAATATTACATGCACTCAAATAAAATATAATTAAAACCGTTAGCTAAATGCAGGGTATCTTAAGAGATCGGGTATTCGCATCAGTCATGTAATTGATCCTGCTTAAGTAATCCAATATGGTATAGCTTTGGCACGCTTTTTTACAAATGGCTATATTGTGCAGAAGCTTTGTGTCTTATGCTAGGGTTATTCTGGACTCATTCCCTTGCTCTTAATCCTAGGATAAAACACAAACTTTCGCGCAATATAGTCATTTGTAAAAAAACATGCAAAACCAATATTATTGAACTGCCTATATTAAGCAGGACCAATCACAGGCTACTGCAGAGAATATCCGGTCTCTTAAATATACCCTGGATAAATAAGAAAAAGCTATTATGGTAAACCACAAAATAAATTATATTTAATCTAGAAGCACTAGTGCGCACTCAGTGCACATTAAAGTCGTCGTACACAAATCAACGTAAATGTATGTTTAATATAAACAGATTAAGTCACGAAATCCTCAATATTCTTTATTGTACTATTTGATAAAATATATATTGGGCATTTTATCAGTCAAAATATTTGCATTTTACTTTAAATATTAGAGATTAAATTAGTGTACAACGGCTTTAATGACACTGAATGCGCACTGGTGCGTCCAATCAAATTCGCTATTATTCTTTTCTTTGCGCCGCTTTATTTTATAATCAAGTATATAAAATAATTGCAAGAAAGACAAAATATTGTCAAAAAGGATAATTTTATTTTAAGATCATAAGTATAAACTAATATTATTAAGTATAAACTATTATTAAGTATAATTTTATATAATAAATTGAATATAAAAAAAAAAACAATTTTGTAGTGTAAGAATATGTAATATAATTATCATTGCACATGGAATATTATGATAAGTAAACAAAAAAAAACACCAATATTAAGAAATGAAAAAATATTACCAAATAAGAACGTTAAAAATGAAATAATATTTTTTTTAAAGCACAGATGATAAAAACGTTCTTGAAACTCTGTATCAAAATGACAATTTTAAATTAACTCTCATCGGATGATGTATTTTCTTCCTCGTCATCCATGTGTTCAGTAAACAATTCCTTCTCGGATTTCTTAAACCTAAAAAAGAATAAGCTGTTAAATGCATTTATTTAATTTTAATTTGAAATTAAATACCTTCTAGTCATTAATATATAATAAACACTTACGTAGCTCTCGATATTCTGAGCTTAGCATTTATTAACCATCTTGAAATTATTGGTTTTATTCCAATTAGATCTTGAGAGGGCCAACGACGCCTAACTGCTTCTAAAATATATATGACATTTTACATAGTACTCACAAGTAAAATGTGTATAAATAAACACATTACAAACATTTAGAAAAACTAACTTATAATTTCTTTCAGTATATGTAGATTACGAAAACATTCCTTCTTTCGACCATCCCAACTGAACTCAACAGCCACACTGTCTGCTAAAATTTCTTTAAGTATATTTGTGACCATTTCTTTGAAGTCTCTTCCTCCAATCGACATAAAGTAATTTATTAACTGTAGAAAATATATTATTTAAATAAGTATCTTGCAGTAAATAATTGTACCTTAAAGATTAATAATAGTAAAAAACAATAATACATATCTACATTATTAAATTGTATTATAATACACTATATACGGGGTGTAAACAAAAAGATGGAGACACACTTTGTGTGCTTGTAGGAGGGGTTGATATAAGTAATTTGAATATATATAGGTGCTTGTCCGCTGAAGCCTCGTTTCCGTGCTACACCACTGTAAAGTTGACAAAATTTCTGTGTAGGTAAAATGTCTTTTCGGTAAGGATAGATAGGAAAAGTTTTATTTAAGAAAGCTGTTCAGAATTAAAAATCAGGCACATATACCAAATTTTGAATCAATCGACCTACTTGATTCATGGCATATCTGACTTAATGATACAAAAGCAAAAACGCCAAAGTATGCCGATTGATTCAAAATTTGATATACGTTCCTGATTTTTAATTCGAAACAGTTTTCTGAAATATTTTGCTATCTTTTACCGAAAAGGTACTTTACCTACACAGAAAAAGGCAACTTCACTGCCGTGTAGCATGGAAACGAGGCTTCAACGAATATGCATTCCTATACTCAAATTACTTATATCAACCCTCCTACAAGCACACGAAGTTTGTTCCCATCTTTTTCTTACACCCTGTATAATAAAAATACATTATTTTATTTTTTTGTAGGCATAAATATATAAAATAAAAAGTATTTACCACTTCTCTCGAATACGTTTTATTTGCTAATTTTGTATCAAAAGAATATAGATCTTTCTGAGTCCTGAGAGGAAATATGTCTTCCAAACTTTCTGATTCTGCTTCTCCTATATTTTGTTGTTTATATGTCGTATTTTGTTCATTACTTGCAATTGTTGACACACGATTATCTAGCAAATCAACTTTCACCACTAAGTGACTCAGTTTCTGAAGTACTTTCTGCAATAATTCTAGTAAGAACAAAATTAAATAAAATATTTTGTATTATGTTTGCTGGTATATAATATATTATAATTAGTTAATATAAAAAAATAAACATTACCTATTAAGTATAAAATTTTTTCATCAGCAGTTGATGAACCAAGGGATGAATTACTACTAACTTCCTCACGATATGAAACATTTTTCGGTTTTGTCATATTACCACCATCATTGACATTGTTTGCATTATTATCCTTGTAAATTTTAAATGATAAGTTTTTATCATATTCTTGTGCATTATTTGTTTGCCTTGTTAATAATAACGTATTTAAATTTTTTGTAAATAATGAGTTCCTTGATGAAAGTGTTGAAGCTGATTGCTTCATAACAGTAGGACAATCATTTGTTTCTTTGTTGTCAACATCTTTAGAAGAATTTTCAGAGAGTAATTTTGTCACCTTTTGTGGTATTTCACAATCCTCATTGTCAGATAAATCTAAATAATGTTTGTTTCCTTGTTCTACATTCGAATCTTGAAGTGATGATGTAGCAGTTGTAGTACATTTATTGTTTACCGACATTTTTTTAACTTTCTTTATATTTTGTTTTTTAGCAGTGTCACTAGCTGGAGGTACGACAAATTTCTCACATAATGTTGACGGTACTTTTGGAAGTGATGGGATATTTTTTTTCTTCTTTTTATATATATTCCCTTGGTCACTTAAGATTTCATTATCTGTAAGTGCAACTTTTGCGCGAGAATGTCTAGTTTTTATATCAGTGAAAACATCATCAACGTCAGAAGAAGTTTCAGCAGATTTTAATTTTTTCACTGCGATCTCATAACAATCTGAAATAATTACTGTTAAAGCTACAATTTTTGTTAAAATATATATCATATATTTAAATATGTCATATTATCTTACCAGCTGTGCTAATAATTCTCAATACGTCAAAGGATCTCCATTCCGATGTAGGAAGTTCCATTTTGTCAATAGCTAGCATTATTTTTTTATCATCCTTGTAAGGAGGCCATTTTGCCTTTGTTTTATCCTCGTTTAACCAATTCTCTGGTATCATTGCTATTGCATTGTCTCCAAATTCAACAATAAAGTACGTCATGTTAAAGACCAAATATTTCTATGTAGGTGCTGTGTCAAAACCGATTATTCTGAAATAATTAACAACTTTATGTTACAGAGCTACATAATCTTGTTCTTTTTTCTTATTTTTTAATATAACATTATTAAATATTACAATACCTGTGTTAAAATCATGTTGAAGATAATAAATAATCATAAATCTCATCAGCAATTATACATTATAAATTTACTAATACATGTTAAAATATGTGAAACGTTATATAAAACTCTTAAAAAGTATGATCACTAAAAACTAAATTTATATTTAAAAAATCAGCATTTTAATCATAAACTTATTTTTTTTAGCGTAATATACATATAATACTTATATATAATAAAAACATATTCTTTTACAATATAGTCCATATTCCAATAAACTAGATAATACTAGAACTCTACAATAAACATACGTATTTTGTTTCATTGTTATGTGTACCGCAATTAAAATTTGTTAAACTATTGAAAAGTATGAATAATAGGTATGAGAACAAAGCTGCGTTTATATGGCAATTTACATAATTTTGCTTTTATAAGTCTACATGGCCATATTTTTAAATTGGACATCTCTTCACATTCATGGTTATTAGCAATTACATGTATATTAAAGTTTCGTGAATGACAAGGTTCCGTGTATAGATCTGACGAATTACGCATTATTTCTTTTCCTATTAAATAGCTTTCATTCTCATATTGTATAAAATTATGTATTTGTGCACCAATCCCATTGTCTAATAACACACAATCATTTCTTGTATTATTAATATCTAAAAAATAATGTTTTGTTTTTAAAATAGAAAATTGGCGACAATTCTTGTGGCTGATGCCGTTTAGTAGTGGTCCATTGCAATGACGTTTTTTTAGTTGAATGTTATCAATATTTTTTAAAACCTCGTTGCCATTGCAACTGTTTGTATCAATTTCAGTTAATCTTCTTGTAATTTGTTGCAAAGGCTTATCACCTTTACGAATCAACTTTTTTATTTTAGATAGATAGTTTTCGAATCTAAATGCGCTAAAATCGTCTAACGGACCAAATTTTTCTACATCGTCAGCTAGATGCAATAAGTTATGTACATTGTGCGAAACGTACTTCTTTCCATATATTATTTGGAAGGATTTAACAAAATGTTGTAAAAGTTGTCTTGCATACTGAATATTTTCTATCTTAGCAGATAAATCTGGACTAACTAAAATTGTTATTGCTGCGTGTAATGTCAGAAAGTTGGAATAAACACTCTCGTCTAAAATACCTTTAAGTGCTACAGGACCAGTATACAATAAAAACTGCCTCAACTCGGTTGCTTTCCATAATTTAATGTAATTCAGATCTCGTGGTTTTCTAGAAAATTCGAATGGGACGTGTTTTCTAAAATTAATTAAAACAGTTGAAATTTTTTTTTTTTGAGCAACTGATAATTTGAAATAAAATGGTTTCGTAATCCACAATAGAAGAAGTTTTCGGACTATACCCAGACAAACTAGATGCATATAGTCTAAAAGCACATTTATTACTAAATCTAAGTTAGGAATATTACATAAAATAGTCTGCCCAATTTGGTAATTGTTGTTATATGCAAAATTTCTGAAATTTTCATCTGTTCTAAGTACTTCATTTCGATCATAGGGAAAACAATTTGTATCATCTATATATTCCCCTTTTATAATACATTTAGTGCAACTGTAATAACCATTGTGAGACTTAACTTTTAAAATATACGATTTCGCAGGTGCATCACATATTATACCTGTTACTCTGATATTAAACAAAGTATTATTTACGGTAATGCCATTATTTATAAAATATATTGCTTCATTCACAGTTTGTTCAAGTAAATTATTAGAATTCTTTGGTTTCGCGTCACCACAGTAGATACCGATAAGAAAAACTTGTTTTATAAGAAAATCAGAACATAAAATAGGCCACATACTTTTTTCACTAGACTTTCCTAAAGGAACACCATCTATGTTAAACATTAGATTTACAATGCGTGTTTCAAGCCCTAATTGTAAATATTTTTCAATTATTTTAATAATTGCGTCTTTTAATCCTAAGTGACAGTACTGTCCGCTTTCCATTCTAGAAATAATAGTCGTGCGAGGTGTTTGTAGTAACGTTCGAGCATCTTTCGGAAAAGGAGCTTCTGTATTCTTTCGCAAAATTTGAAGCAAAGTAGTAATTGCTGCAAGCGGAATTGTAGAAATAAACTCAACTGCCCACATTGCAATTTCGCTAACAAATTCATGTTGACGTTGATCTTCGTAAAAATTATTGAAATCATTGTTTTCTGAATTTTCACCATCCGATATTGTACTTTCATTTTTATCAACGAAAGATATGTCATTTATGTCTTCAATATGATTGAATGATTGCAGTGATAACACACTTTGCTCGTTGGAAGTGCTAGTATTGTCAACGTCATTTATGTTTCCAATATCAATGCCTGTATACAAATATAAAATGTATTACATATATACATGTGTATGTACGTGTATACATATATACGTGTGTGTGTTACAATTACATTTCATATTCCAAGTTTTTAAATAATTTTATAATTATAATTATAAATGTAAAATTTTATTTTAAAATATTGAGATAAAATTATGTATATAACTTCAATAAAAGTTTTGGTATAGTTATTTTTTTTTAGTTCATATACTTTTGTTGTAAAGATAGCTTTTAATTAACATTTTAAAAGTAAAACCTTAATCAATTGTAAATTCACCTGTATATTCAGTTGATTCAACTTCATGGATGGATTGTGAATTGTGTAATCCATCGTATATTTCAATGTTACGTTGATCATAATTATCAGAGTTATTAGAATTATTTAGTTGTTGTGGCAATACTATTCCTCTTTCCAAAGATAACCGTTCATTATGAACCAAACGACGAATATGTCTTTTAGAATACGTGCGTTTCATGTCTATGTAGGAATACACGGAAGTACTTAAATTGAATGAGAACATAATAGAATTGTGTAATAATAAAGAATATAAATAATTTGAGAACACAAAATAATATAATTGTGTAATATAAAGACATAAATAATTATTTTATAAAATAGATAAAATTTGTGTGATTTCAATGCAAATAATTAACTTTATAACATGTACTGTGCCACAGTATTGTAACGTAATAATTTAAATAAATAATATACAAGTACTTTAATAAATATTAATATACATATTTTTACTTCACGTTTTTATGTCTTTTGTTTGCGAAAGAGCAAGTCGTAGCTGAGTGAGATCGAGAAATACGCACGCGAAAAATTGCAAGCAGCTGACTAACATAGAAACGTCGGTCCGTATTTCTCGGTATCCAATGAGTAAGATTGTGCATGCATCTTACAATTAGCAAATACATAGAATATTTACATAGAATAAGCAATAATCAAGGATTGGATATTTTGTGCCAGCGTAATTTATATTTCATGGATGTCAACGCACCTCGCAATTATTATGTATACACATGCTCCTACTCGTTGGATATCGATAAATACGTACCTATTTGTACAAATAATGATTTAAAGAGCAAACTCACCGATATGGCCAGAATCCTGTTTGTGGAAGATCCTCACTAATCTCGCTTTTGAGTGTCTTGTTGACATACACGGCACATGGGACCACTGCAGATCTCCTTCTTTTATTTAACGTAATACGTAAAAAAATCTGCGTAATAACAAAATCACAGCACTATAGATTCTGTGCCAGCGTAATTTAATTTCATGTATGTCAACGCACCTCGCAATTATTCGATCTATATCATGTTAAATGTATACACAGGCTCCTACTCGTTGGATATCGATAAATACGTACCGATATTTGCACAAATAATGATTTAAAGAGCAAACTCACCGATGAATCCTGTTTGTGGAAGATCCTCACTATAACCTCGCTTTTGAGTGTCTTGTTGACATACACGGCTGTACACGGCACGTGGGGCCACTGCAGATTTTCTTTTTTTATTTAACGTAATACGTAATAAGAAATCTGCGTAATAAAAGTGTAATAACATTTAATCACAGCACTGGCACTTGGTTGCACGGCAACGTACGGGGCTAATGGTGCAGGATGATACAGGATCACGATCGAACGGGTCGACGGGTAGCGGCTCGTGCTTGCGCAATGGGGGTGAGCCAATCACGACCGTTGGCGTAGTAATGGCGCCTGTCCGCGTGATAATCGCGCGTGCTTTGCAGCGCGCGACGCTTCGCGCCAAATCAAATGCGGTACTCGCCGTTTTTCGCGGAACCACTTAATAATTATTATAATATATTATAATATATAATAATTATAATATATATATTATATATTATAATATATATAATATATTATATATATATTATAATATATAATATATATATATATTATAATATATTATATATATATTATAATAATTATTAAGTGGTTCCGCGAAAAACGGCGAGTACCGCATTTGATTTGGCGCGAAGCGTCGCGCGCTGCAAAGCACGCGCGATTATCACGCGGACGGGCGCCATTACTACGCCAACGGTCGTGATTGGCTCACCCCCATTGCGCAAGCACGAGCCGCTACCCGTCGACCCGTTCGATCGTGATCCTGTATCATCCTGCACCATTAGCCCCGTACGTTGCCGTGCAACCAAGTGCCAGTGCTGTGATTAAATGTTATTACACTTTTATTACGCAGATTTCTTATTACGTATTACGTTAAATAAAAAAAGAAAATCTGCAGTGGCCCCACGTGCCGTGTACAGCCGTGTATGTCAACAAGACACTCAAAAGCGAGGTTATAGTGAGGATCTTCCACAAACAGGATTCATCGGTGAGTTTGCTCTTTAAATCATTATTTGTGCAAATATCGGTACGTATTTATCGATATCCTGCAACGAGTAGGAGCCTGTGCATGTATACATTTAACATGATATAGATCGAATAATTGCGAGGTGCGTTGACATACATGAAATTAAATTACGCTGGCACAGAATCTACAGTGCTGTGATTTTGTTATTACGCAGATTTTTTTACGTATTACGTTAAATAAAAGAAGGAGATCTGCAGTGGTCTCATGTGCCGTGTATGTCAACAAGACACTCAAAAGCGAGGTTAGTGAGGATCTTCCACAAACAGGATTCTGGCCATATCGGTGAGTTTGCTCTTTAAATCATTATTTGTACAAATAGGTACATATTTATCGATATCCAACGAATAGGAGCATGTGTATACATAATAATTGCGAGGTGCGTTGACATCCATGAAATATAAATTACGCTGGCACAGAATCTCATCCAATCCTTGATTATTGCTTATTCTATGTAAATATTCTATGTATTTGCTAATTGTAAGATGCATGCACAATCTTACTCATTGGATACCGAGAAATACGGACCGACGTTTCTATGTTAGTCAGTTGCTTGCAATTTTCCGCGTGCATATTTCTCGATCGGACTCACTCAGCTACGACTTGCTCTTTCGCAAACAAAAGACATAAAAACGTGAAGTAAAAATATGTATATTAATATTTATTAAAGTACTTGTATATTATTTATTTAAATTATTACGTTACAATACTGTGGCACAGTACATGTTATAAAGTTAATTATTTGCATTGAAATCACACAAATTTTATCTATTTTATAAAATAACTAGACACTACAGACGCGCGCTACGCGCGCGCTATTTACCTTTAACATTACACACAACTGTCAAAATATATGATGAACATTACACACAACTGTCAAAATATATGATGACAGTTGCAAATGAAGTAAGCGCAGTGAGAGAACCAATCGGCATCGCGGAAAAGAGGCAACAATAAACTATCCATGCCTTTTTTAGAAAAGGATTATTTATGTCTTTATATTACACAATTATATTATTTTGTGTTCTCAAATTATTTATATTCTTTATTATTACACAATTCTATTATGTTCTCATTCAATTTAAGTACTTCCGTGTATTCCTACATAGACATGAAACGCACGTATTCTAAAAGACATATTCGTCGTTTGGTTCATAATGAACGGTTATCTTTGGAAAGAGGAATAGTATTGCCACAACAACTAAATAATTCTAATAACTCTGATAATTATGATCAACGTAACATTGAAATATACGATGGATTACGCAATTCACAACCCATCCATGAAGTTGAATCAACTGAATATACAGGTGAATTTACAATTGATTAAGGTTTTACTTTTAAAATGTTAATTAAAAGCTATCTTTACAACAAAAGTATATGAACTAAAAAAAAATAACTATACCAAAACTTTTATTGAAGTTATATACATAATTTTATCTCAATATTTTAAAATAAAATTTTACATTTATAATTATAATTATAAAATTATTTAAAAACTTGGAATATGAAATGTAACTGTAACACACACGTATATATGTATACACGTATATACAAAGGGAAATATGTAATACATTTTATATTTGTATATAGGCATTGATATTGGAAACATAAACGACGTTGACAATACTAGCACTTCCAACGAGCAAAGTGTGTTATCACTGCAATCATTCAATCATATTGAAGACATAAATGACATATCTTTTGTTGATAAAAATGAAAGTACAATATCGGATGGTGAAAATTCAGAAAACAATGATTTCAATAATTTTTACGAAGATCAACGTCAACATGAATTTGTTAGCGAAATTGCAATGTGGGCAGTTGAGTTTATTTCTACAATTCCGCTTGCAGCAATTACTACTTTGCTTCAAATTTTGCGAAAGAATACAGAAGCTCCTTTTCCGAAAGATGCTCGAACGTTACTACAAACACCTCGCACAACTATTATTTCTAGAATGGAAAGCGGACAGTACTGTCACTTAGGATTAAAAGACGCAATTATTAAAATAATTGAAAAATATTTACAATTAGGGCTTGAAACACGCATTGTAAATCTAATGTTTAACATAGATGGTGTTCCTTTAGGAAAGTCTAGTGAAAAAAGTATGTGGCCTATTTTATGTTCTGATTTTCTTATAAAACAAGTTTTTCTTATCGGTATCTACTGTGGTGACGCGAAACCAAAGAATTCTAATAATTTACTTGAACAAACTGTGAATGAAGCAATATATTTTATAAATAATGGCATTACCGTAAATAATACTTTGTTTAATATCAGAGTAACAGGTATAATATGTGATGCACCTGCGAAAATGGAACTTCCTACATCGGAATGGAGATCCTTTGACGTATTGAGGATTATTAGCACAGCTGGTAAGATAATATGACATATTTAAATATATGATATATATTTTAACAAAAATTGTAGCTTTAACAGTAATTATTTCAGATTGTTATGAGATCGCAGTGAAAAAATTAAAATCTGCTGAAACTTCTTCTGACGTTGATGATGTTTTCACTGATATAAAAACTAGACATTCTCGCGCAAAAGTTGTACTTACAGATAATGAAATCTTAAGTGACCAAGGGAATATAAATAAAAAAAAGAAAAAAAATATCCCATCACTTCCAAAAGTACTGTCAACATTATGTGAGAAATTTGTCGTACCTCCAGTTAGTGACACTGCTAAAAAACAAAATATAAAGAAAGTTAAAAAAATGTCGGTAAACAATAAATGTACTACAACTGCTACATCATCACTTCAAGATTCGAATGTAGAACAAGGAAACAAACATTATTTAGATTTATCTGACAATGAGGATTGTGAAATACCACAAAAGGTGACAAAATTACTCTCTGAAAATTCTTCTAAAGATGTTGACAACAAAGAAACAAATGATTGTCCTACTGTTATGAAGCAATCAGCTTCAACACTTTCATCAAGGAACTCATTATTTACAAAAAATTTAAATACGTTATTATTAACAAGGCAAACAAATAATGCACAAGAATATGATAAAAACTTATCATTTAAAATTTACAAGGATAATAATGCAAACAATGTCAATGATGGTGGTAATATGACAAAACCGAAAAATGTTTCATATCGTGAGGAAGTTAGTAGTAATTCATCCCTTGGTTCATCAACTGCTGATGAAAAAATTTTATACTTAATAGGTAATGTTTATTTTTTTATATTAACTAATTATAATATATTATATACCAGCTAACATAATACAAAATATTTTATTTAATTTTGTTCTTACTAGAATTATTGCAGAAAGTACTTCAGAAACTGAGTCACTTAGTGGTGAAAGTTGATTTGCTAGATAATCGTGTGTCAACAATTGCAAGTAATGAACAAAATACGACATATAAACAACAAAATATAGGAGAAGCAGAATTAGAAAGTTTGGAAGACATATTTCCTCTCAGGACTCAGAAAGATCTATATTCTTTTGATACAAAATTAGCAAATAAAACGTATTCGAGAGAAGTGGTAAATACTTTTTATTTTATATATTTATGCCTACAAAAAAATAAAATAATGTATTTTTATTATACAGGGTGTAAGAAAAAGATGGGAACAAACTTCGTGTGCTTGTAGGGGGGTTGATATAAGTAATTTGAGTATAGGAATGCATATTCGCTGAAGCCTCGTTTCCATGCTACACAGCAGTGAAGTTGCCTTTTTCTGTGTAGGTAAAGTACCTTTTCGGTAAAAGATAGCAAAATATTTCAGAAAACTGTTTCGAATTAAAAATCAGGAACGTATATCAAATTTTGAATCAATCGGCATACTTTGGCGTTTTTGCTTTTGTATCATTAAGTCAGATATGCCATGAATCAAGTAGGTCGATTGATTCAAAATTTGGTATATGTGCCTGATTTTTAATTCTGAACAGCTTTCTTAAATAAAACTTTTCCTATCTATCCTTACCAAAAAGACATTTTACCTACACAGAAATTTTGTCAACTTTACAGTGGTGTAGCACGGAAACGAGGCTTCAGCGGACAAGCACCTATATATATTCAAATTACTTATATCAACCCCTCCTACAAGCACACAAAGTGTGTCTCCATCTTTTTGTTTACACCCTGTATATAGTGTATTATAATACAATTTAATAATGTAGATATGTATTATTGTTTTTTACTATTATTAATCTTTAAGGTACAATTATTTACTGCAAGATACTTATTTAAATAATATATTTTCTACAGTTAATAAATTACTTTATGTCGATTGGAGGAAGAGACTTCAAAGAAATGGTCACAAATATACTTAAAGAAATTTTAGCAGACAGTGTGGCTGTTGAGTTCAGTTGGGATGGTCGAAAGAAGGAATGTTTTCGTAATCTACATATACTGAAAGAAATTATAAGTTAGTTTTTCTAAATGTTTGTAATGTGTTTATTTATACACATTTTACTTGTGAGTACTATGTAAAATGTCATATATATTTTAGAAGCAGTTAGGCGTCGTTGGCCGTCTCAAGATCTAATTGGAATAAAACCAATAATTTCAAGATGGTTAATAAATGCTAAGCTCAGAATATCGAGAGCTACGTAAGTGTTTATTATATATTAATGACTAGAAGGTATTTAATTTCAAATTAAAATTAAATAAATGCATTTAACAGCTTATTCTTTTTTAGGTTTAAGAAATCCGAGAAGGAATTGTTTACTGAACACATGGATGACGAGGAAGAAAATACATCATCCGATGAGAGTTAATTTAAAATTGTCATTTTGATACAGAGTTTCAAGAACGTTTTTATTATCTGTGCTTTAAAAAAAATATTATTTCATTTTTAACGTTCTTATTTGGTAATATTTTTTCATTTCTTAATATTGGTGTTTTTTTTTGTTTACTTATCATAATATTCCATGTGCAATGATAATTATATATTACATATTCTTACACTACAAAATTGTTTTTTTTTTATATTCAATTTATTATACTTAATAATTATACTTAATAATAGTTTATACTTAATAATATTAGTTTATACTTATGATCTTAAAATAAAATTATCCTTTTTGACAATATTTTGTCTTTCTTGCAATTATTTTATATACTTGATTATAAAATAAAGCGGCGCAAAGAAAAGAATAATAGCGAATTTGATTGGACGCACCAGTGCGCATTCAGTGTACATTAAAGCCGTTGTACACTAATTTAATCTCTAATATTTAAAGTAAAATGCAAATATTTTGACTGATAAAATGCCCAATATATATTTTATCAAATAGTACAATAAAGAATATTGAGGATTTCGTGACTTAATCTGTTTATATTAAACATACATTTACGTTGATTTGTGTACGACGACTTTAATGTGCACTGAGTGCGCACTAGTGCTTCTAGATTAAATATAATTTATTTTGTGGTTTACCATAATAGCTTTTTCTTATTTATCCAGGGTATATTTAAGAGACCGGATATTCTCTGCAGTAGCCTGTGATTGGTCCTGCTTAATATAGGCAGTTCAATAATAGTGGCTTTGCATGTTTTTTTACAAATGACTATATTGCGCGGAAGTTTGTGTTTTATCCTAGGATTAAGAGCAAGGGAATGAGTCCAGAATAACCCTAGCATAAGACACAAAGCTTCTGCACAATATAGCCATTTGTAAAAAAACGTGCCAAAGCTATACCATATTGGATTACTTAAGCAGGATCAATTACATGACTGATGCGAATACCCGATCTCTTAAGATACCCTGCATTTAGCTAACGGTTTTAATTATATTTTATTTGAGTGCATGTAATATTTGCCAGATACCTCTATACAACGTACTCAAAATGTTTTGCAAAACGTCTCAGAGACGGTTGCAAAATCTCTAGGAGATGTATGTGCAACCTTTCATAAATGTCTTTGTGACAAAAGAGCGGACATTTTCACGTATCCAAGACGTATATGAGACATTTATGAAATATTTTTTGTAACGCTTTGCGAAGGTCTCTGAAAGGTATTTGTTGAGTTTTGTGCTGTGTGGGATATTTCATTTCTCTTCTGCTCTCCTCTTCTTTTTGCTTCTATTTCTCCCAAAACTTGGGGATCATTGATATTAAATATTTCATCATTATTGGGCTCGTTTATTAATTCTATGTCGAATGAATCCTTCAAATCAATACACAAATTATGCAATACGCAACATGCCATTATAAATTTTGACATTTTTTTGACATCGTGAAATTGTAATTCTATTAGCTGACGAAATCGCGCCTTTAACAAGCCAAATGCATTTTCGATAAGCACTCTAGTTCCACAAAGCTTTTTGTTATATATTCTTTGTGATCGAATAAGATTTCCATAATCTTTATAAGGTGTTAAAAGATATTCCCTTATTGGGTAAGCACTATCGCCTAACAAGTGATACTTTCCATTTTGACATATACCACTAATATTTTTGCTTATGAAGGATAATGTGAATGTCCTGCTATCGTGAAGTTTGCCAGCCACTCCAGTGAAGGCGTCAATAAATCTCTTCTTATCATCACAAATTCCTTGTAATACAAGACTCGTTTTGTCATGTCAATTAGCGTAAGTAGATCTTATTTTATACTTAGGAGTTCGAATGTTTATATACGATCCATCAATACATCCTAATACATTTGGAAAACCTGATATCTGAAAAAAATAATTATTTATTATTTTAATTTATAACAATTCAATAATAATTAAAAGTAATTTTCTTTTATTTAAGTAACTTTTTATGTAACCTTTGAAAAACGATAAGCCAGCTCATCTTTTTCTTCGTCATTATTAGGAAACTTTATAACATCTTTCGCTATGCTTAAAAGATAATTCATAACCCTTGATAAAATCGTTTCGCAGGTTGAAATAGCTGTATCGAATCGATCTGCTACGTCTCGCATCGATGATTTGTTTCCTGCAAACCTATAAAATATATTATATCAATTTTTACACAATTATAATTATTAAAAGGAACTGTTTTCTGCTGTACTAACCACAAAAAAGATAAAATATGCTTTTCAGCAGAAACTGCTGATCTACCACCATGCATTTCATTTTTTGGAAAGAAATCTGATTGCTGAAAACCATCTATTAATTGCTCACATGTTTCTGGACACATTCTGAAGTGCCTACAGAACTATGACAAATATAAAAATTATTATTATTCAGTATAAAAATGCTATTATATTACATTAAGTACATTAATTATATTTTAAAAAAGGGTATAGGTTCAATGTTTATATAAAAAGATATAACACTTACGGTGTCATTATCCATTTTTTTCACACATTCTACATAATTTACAGTTTTTGGAATTATTCTTCTAGTTCGAAGAGTTGTAATTATTTCTTCTTCCTCGCTTGAACTAGAAGAAGATTCCAAAAATGTCTCCAAAATATTAAAGAGAGCCAAATCCGAATTGCTCATTATGAATTTTCGTTCGTTATTATTCAAAAGAATGCCCTACTGCTTGCATGCATCCAGTGCACTGAACTGGCACCGTCAAAATATTTCGTGCCACTTAGTGCGCACTGAGTGCGCACTATGCGAGTGTCGTGCGTTCAAACGAACACGCAACACTAGTCAAGTGTGCATTGGCACTGCCAATCGAACACGCGCCTGACACTCAGTGCAGCCAGTGCACCCCAATCGAAAACGCTATTTATCATTCATTAAGCATAAACAAGGATAGAATAACGACAATAGCGCTTTGAACATGCATCGGACCGCGGCCTAATTTGATTGGCTCACCCCTAGGTTCGCCATTTTGCCTCACTATCTGAGTCACTCCCCACCCTACAAGTTTCCAGACCTGTTATGTAAGACCGTGGGGCAGACAACCGTTCCGAATTACTAAAGCGCTTCATGCTCATTGGCCGCATTCAGCAGACACAACTGTTGAGTGTCGTCTTATCAACATGCTACGTTGATTTGTTGGGTCTAAAAGTAAGAGCCAATCACGTTCGATTGCTACTGAGCGGATTGTTCCGCTAAACGCGGCCATTGACAAAACGGAACGACTTTGAAGCGCTGCGCAACAGTAATGCAGTCTATGGCTGGTATTCATAGGCCGGTATTCATAGTCGAATCTTATATTTAAGACCATCTTAAGTACGATCTTAAGATGTTATGAACCAATCACAGGTCCGTATTCATAGTCGGATCTTATATTTAAGATCGTCTTAAGTCTGGTCAAAGGCCGTCTTAAGACTCCGTTCAGCCAATGAAATGACCGTATTAGCAACTTAAGACATTACTTAAGACAGCCTTGAAATAAGATCCGACTATGAATACGGGCCACAGAGCCGTATTAGCATCTTAAGATATTACTTAAGACGATCTTGAAATAAGATCCGACTATGAATACCGGCCATATACTACGTTTATGCGAGCGTTACTTCTGTAGTAACTTATGATAATTCACCCGTTTACGCGGAGTAAATTATCGTAAGTTACTACAAAATCCCGTTTACGCGAAGGAATTATCGTAAGTTACTACAGAAGTAACGCTCGCGTAAACGTAGTAATAGTCTTCAAGACCGTCTTAAGTAATGTCTTAAGACGCTAATACGGCTCTGTGATTGGTTCATGACATCTTAAGATTGAACTTAAGACGGTCTTAAATAACTATGAATACCGGCCTATGCGTTTTATGCGCAATTCGGAACGCACCCATAAGCAGTGAAATGCTGCAGCAGCGAGCAGCAGTTTAGCAATTTCCTAGAAATTACTAAGTAATTTCTAGAAAAGTTTAGTAATTTCCTAAGAATTTTCTAAGAAATAACTAAACTGCTGCTCGCTGCGGTAAGGCGACAATTTCCCGAAAAATGGAGGAGGTAATGTTGGTACTAACGAAAATTCCTAGGCGACACAAATTAATTTTTGTAGATTAGTAGCACTGCGTAAGTAGTATAATCTGTTACTTAGGGAGCCTTTTTCAAAATATACGCGCACGAATATTTGTTAATTCTGCGGAATGACTGGTCAATCGTGCGGAATAACCAAGCGTCTTCATTCAAGCAGTTAGGTATCACGCTGGGAGTTTGTTTAGTTTTATTATGCGGGGGAAGGGGCTCCGCCGCAGGCGGAGCCCCTCCCCCGCCTAATTGCGTACTGTTTATACACATGTACTGTATACACATAAACAGTACACAAATAATCAAGCATCTTATAATTCAAGCAGTTAGGTATCATATGCATGCTGGGAGTTTGTTTAGTTTTATACGCATGTATACAGTACATGTATACAGTATGTACATGTATAAACAGTACATGTATAAACAGTACATGTATAAACAGTATGCAATTAGGCGGGGGAGGGGCTCCGCCTGCGGCGGAGCCCCTTCCCCCGCATAATAAAACTAAAGAAACTCCCAGCGTGATACCTAACTGCTTGAATCAAGACGCTTGAATAATCAAGCGTCTTAATAATAAACAGTACATAATCAAGCGTCTTAATTCAAGCAGTTAGGTATCACGCTGGGAGTTTCTTTAGTTTTATTATGCGGGGGAAGGGGCTCCGCCGCAGGCGGAGCCCCTCCCCCGCCTAATTGCGTACTGTTTATACATGTACTGTTTATACATGTACTGTATAAATGTACTGTATACATGCGTATAAAACTAAACAAACTCCCAGCTGGCATCTCAATAATTTATCTATATATGCAAGAAGCTTTCGACACAACAAGAATAATTAAAAAGAAAAATATTTCTAAGTAAGTAAAAGGCGATGAAGTAGAAGATAATAAATGCTATTATAAAGATAACTAATTACTATTTATAATTCGTTATTTGTACATTTACACATAGATATGACCATATGTTGGACTTAACAAATATTCGTGCGCGTATATTTTGAAAAAGGCTTCCTAAGTAACAGATTATACTACTTACGCAGTGCTACTAATCTACAAAAATTAATTTGTGTCGCCTAGGGATTTTCGTTAGTACCAACATTACCTCTCCCATTTTTCGGGAAATTGTCGCCTTACCCTCGCTGCTGCAGCATTTCACTGCCCATGAAATCTCACCTTAATTGGTCACAAACGTTAAAAACTCACAATCAATCACAAACGATTTACAAACGAAATACACTTAAGAAAAATTAAAAATTATCAAATTTAGTAATTTCTGTCGGCTAACTTCATAGAGGTGGATCATCCTCAGGGTCTAGAACGGGCATATGCAATTTTGTGTGCGATGGCCTTAAGGGTCGGCAGGAGTCACGGTGGAGACCTCTGTCGGGTTGGCTTAGCTGCGACTCGCTATGTCTCCGTATTTTATTTATTATAAATTTTTAAAGAGCAAAAATGCAAAATCGGGCTCTGTAGCGGACTGCATTATTATATAAAGAGTATTGAAAAAAAATTCACGAATCTATGTAACTTATTTTAGGAGAAATCTGGTTATTATGAATCCATAATTTGTAATAACCAGATTTCTCCTAAAATAATACATAGATTCGTGAATTTTTTTTTATATACTCTTTATATAATAATGCAGTCCGCTACAGAGCCCGATTTTGCATTTTTGCTCTTTAAAATTTATAATAAATAAAATACGGAGTTAAAGTGCAATTTAAAGGCACTTAGTGCATAAAGTGCACCCGAGTGTATGTACCTGAGTTCGGCCGTGTCTCCTGCCGACCCTTAACTTCATGCGCTCGACGCTCCCATGTAAAAGCACCTTTAGAGTTACCCAGGTTGAATTTCTGAACGCATCCCTGTGATATCCTCATGTGTGTGCATATCGACCGTGAAATATAATATATATATGTATATATACAGTTCTTATTTGCTCGCTTTACAAAGTTCCAGAAGTGAGTTGTCAAAAGTGACTGTTTATTTTCATTATATTATACATTGTAACATACAAAGTAAAGCAGATATACATAAATTGTATATTTCAGATAATTATACAAGTTTTAATTGATTACTTATATACGGTGAACAAGTGAGATGTCGACATCCGAGCCATTAGCGATAGTGCAATCAAAATTTGTGTCGGGCGAGACCGTTGTAACTGTATCCTTTTCTGAACTTAATGAATAACAGATATATACTGGAAGCTTTTCAGCAAGCGACACAAGTCGATACAAGTGTCGTTCTGTCTTTGTTACTCATTGCCAAAAAAAGAAAGATAGAATGACGTTTCTGTCGACTTGTGTATCTTGCTGCTTTCCAAGCTCCCACTGTCATTGATCGATAGCAATTTACTCTTGTTTAAAGTGAATTGCTATGTTGAATTATAAATCATTTTATCATCATACTTTGATATTACTGAATAACGTACATATTTGCAATGCCTTAACTATATTAATCTTAGGCTACAGAAGCGTCGTTAATACAAGGCTGGATACAATCTTCAAGATATATAGCTCTTATTTACAAAGGTACAACCCATGCTTTAGCAATTTTTCTAACTTCAAGAACACCACCACAGGTGTATAGCGATCTTACTCTGGAAGGAATATTGCCTATTGATCAGGATTTCAAATGTGGTATAGGTATCTTTCAAGCTTTTCTATATGTTGTATATTAAGCCCCTTGCACAATGCCAGGCAACAGGCAATAGGAACAGGGAATAGAAATCAGAAATCATGTCTAAATGCAGAATAAACAATAACACAGGCAATAGACACAGAGTTTCCGTCACGTTGGAAATTCTGTGCCTATTGCCTGTTGCCAACCAATCATAGCATTCGAATATTTTAGGTTGTAATTAACGATTTTTTGGTTATTTCCTGTTCCTATTGCCTGTTGCCTGGCATTGTGCAAGGGGCTTAATTCTATATAGGATATTAGGTAATAAGTGGCCCACTCCTTGTAGGCAGGTCAAAAAGTCCTTTACCATTTTGTACATTTCTCATTAATTATTTTGAAACTTACAAAACAATGATTTTTTGCTTGAGTTTAATCCACTCTACCTGTCCACGAGAAGTGGTTAGCTTATTACCTGATACTTTGTATATTGATATAATTATGAACATTAATTGAAAAAATTTACGTGGTCTGTTCAAAAATTTTTCTGAGCTTTCATAACAGTGCCACAATGTTATATCAATGTGCAGTAAGCAGTGCTACCAGCAGCGATCTTAGCAAGTAACTTTCTGTTTATCATGTCTTTCTATTGCGATTAATTATCGTGCTGTATCGCTTTGTTTACGAGCTCATGTAAAGCTCCTTGCACAATGCCAGGCAATAGGCAATAGGAACAGGGAATATAAATCAGAAATCATGTATAAATGCAGAATAAACAGTGACACAGGCAATAGACACAGAGTTTCCGTCATGTTGGAATTCTGTGCCTATTGCCTGTTGCCAACCAATCATAGCATTCGAATTTTTAGGTTGTAATTAACGATTTTTTGGTTATTTCCTGTTTCTATTGCCTGTTGCCTGGCATTGTGCAAGAGGCTTAGGTGTTCTGCGATTTTTAAGATGAATGACAATACGTTTCACAAGCAAGATATTAACATCAAACAAACAATGAATCATTAGTAGTATTATTTTAAAGTGCTGAAACATCTGCGAGAAAATTGTCAGGGAAGCACAGTTGTCTCCGTTTTGGCACAAAACTCACAAATAGGCATTGATACGTGTGTGGACACATTGTCGTGATGGAGGAACCAGGATTTGTTTCTCTACAGCTCGGGCCTTTTTCTCCTGACATTTTCTCGCAGATGTTTCAGCACTTCAGATATATTACCAATTCAATTGTTTGATGTTAAGGTGATGCTGGGTCGTCTGTTTTTATCGATAAAATTCTTATTTTCTTTTAAAAATGCTTCTCCATAATAACAGTACATACGTCACTGATTCAGGGAAACTCCGATTTTATATAGAAAACGAGAAAAAATTACGGAATTACAGATTTTCTTACCTACTTTTATCCTAATAATATGGTGTCTCGAGTTACAGCGATCGCTGTCAACTCATCACAAGATGTGCTTTATGTAAAAGATATACCATTGATACGAACGTGAAAATGAGTTTCCCTAAATTACACAACAAGAAAAACATCGATGAATTCTCCAAAACGAGATTAGAAATCTAATATAAGAATACAGTGTGTATGACGATTCATGCGTATGTGTCACATGCTATCCCCAATTAAGTTAAGTTCCCTAATTTATAATATTTAATTTAAAAAAAGTAATTCAATAATAAAAATAAGTAAAAATGCAATTAAAAAATTGGAAATATTCGAATTTCCTTTTTATCTATAGATCGAAATTTCAGGATTGCTGTCTATTTTATCAAATTTTTTGATAGCCATCGGTAGAGTCCATCTTATTTAAAAAAATTATTTTTGAAAATAATAAAGAAAAAGTCCCTTAAAAAATCGAAGTTATTGAAATCCCTTCACCAATGGCTTAAAAATTTCGAAACCAATTGTAAGTAGGATTTGTGAGATTTTTTTGAAAAAAAATCAAAACGGTCGCATGTCTGTGAAGCTGGCATATCATTTTCCAGCAGATCAAAAATAAAAGGGAGTTCTTGTCGCATGCAGTCGAGTTCTATAGTTCCTGATACTTTTTAGTAATAGTTTTTGTGATTTTACCCAAAAAAACACTTGATCGAAAAAATGATCTGCTAACTTCCCGTAGCAGATCATTTTCTAGCAGATCAAAAATAAAAGAGAGTTCTTGTCGCATGCAGTCGAGTTCTATAGTTCTTGATACTTTTAGTATAGTTCTGGTGATTTTACCCAAAAAACAGTCGATTGAAAAAATTATCTGCTAGTTTTCCATAGCATAAAGTGAGGTGTCGAAGAAATCTCGGAGTTCCAGTTTGTCTAAATATTTTTCAAATAATTCTGAGCATACTGAAGCATTTCTAAAAAGTTCCGATACTAGCAATGTTGCACGATTGTTTAAAAAATTAATACCGCTCGAAAACCGAGTATTTAGAGAGAAATAGGTGATATGCTGTACGAAATGTCGCAGTTCCGGTTTATCTAAAATATTTTTCGAATAGTTCTGAGCATACTGAAGCATTTTCTAAAAAATTCCGACACTAGCAATGTTGCATGATTGTTAAAAAAATTAATACCGCTCGAAAACCGAGTATTTAGAGAGAAAAAGTGATATGCTGTACGAAATGTCGCAGTTCCGGTTTATCTCAAATATTTTTCAAATAGTTCTGAGCATACTGAAGCATTTTCTAAAAGTTCCCGACACTAGCAATGTTGCATGATTGTTTAAAAAATTAATACCGCTCAAAAACCGAGTATTTAGAGAGAAAAAGTGATATGCTGTACGAAATGTCGCAGTTCCGGTTTATCTAAAATATTTTTCGAATAGTTCTGAGCATACTAAAGCATTTTCTAAAGAGTTCCCGACACTAGCAATGCTGTATGATTGTTTAAAAAATTAATATCGCTCGAAAACCGAGTATTCAGAGAGAAAAGTGATATGCTGTACGAAATATCGCAGTTCCGGTTCATCTAAAATATTTTTCGAATAGTTCTAAGCATACTGAAGCATTTTCTAAAGAGTTCCCGACACTAGCAATGTTGCATGATTGTTTAAAAAATTAATACCGCTCGAAAACCGAGTATTCAGAGAGAAAAAGTGATATGCTGTACGAAATGTCGCAGTTCCGGTTCATCTAAAATATTTTTCGAATAGTTCTGAGCATACTGAAGCATTTTCTAAAGAGTTTCCGACACTAGCAATGTTGCATGATTGTTTAAAAAATTAATACCGCTCGAAAACCGAGTATTTAGAGAGAAAAAGTGATATGCTGTACGAAATGTCGCAGTTCCGGTTCATCTAAAATATTTTTCGAATAGTTCTGAGCATACTGAAGCATTTTCTAAAGAGTTCCCGACACTAGCAATGTTGTATGATTTTTAAATTAATTAATACCGCCCGAGAGCCGAGTATTTAGAGATAATATGGTGATATGCTGTACGCAATGACGCAATTCCGGTTTATCTAAAATTTTTTTCGAATAGTTCTGAACATACTGATGCATTTTCTACAGTATATCACCCTATTCTCTCTAAATACTCGCTTTTCGAGCGGTATTAATTTATTAAAAAATCATACAACATTGCCAGTGTCGGGAACTCTTTAGAAAATGCTTCAGTATGCTCAGAACTATTCGAAAAATATTTTAGATGAACCGGAACTGCGACATTTCGTACAGCATATCACCCTTTCTCTCTAAATACTCGGTTTTCGAGCGATATTAATTTTTTAAACAATCATGCAACATTGCTAGTGTCGGGAACTCTTTAGAAAATGCTTCAGTATGCTCAGAACTATTCGAAAAATATTTTAGATAAACCGGAACTGCGACATTTCGTACAGCATATCACTTTTTCTCTCTAAATACTCGGTTTTCGAGCGGTATTAATTTTTTAAACAATCATGCAACATTGCTAGTGTCGGGAACTCTTTAGAAAATGCTTCAGTATGCTCAGAACTATTCGAAAAATATTTTAGATAAACCGGAACTGCGACATTTCGTACAGCATATCACCCTTTCTCTTTAAATACTCGGTTTTGAGCGATATGAATTTTTTAAACAATCAGACAGCATTGCTAGTGTCGGGAACTCTTTAGAAAATGCTTCAGTATGCTCAGAACTATTCGAAAAATATTTTAGATAAACCGGAACTGCGACATTTCGTACAGCATATATCACTTTTTCTCTCTAAATACTCGGTTTTCGAGCGGTATTAATTTTTTTAACAATCATGCAACATTGCTAGTGTCGGGAATTTTTTAGAAAATGCTTCAGTATGCTCAGAACTATTCGAAAAATATTTTAGATAAACCGGAACTGCGACATTTCGTACAGCATATCACCCTATTCTCTCTAAATACTCGGTTTTCGAGCGGTATTAATTTTTTAAACAATCGTGCAACATTGTTAGTATCGGGAACTTTTTAGAAAATGCTTCAGTATGCTCAGAACTATTTGAAAAATATTTTTAGATAAACTGGAACTCCGAGATTTCTTCGACATCTCACTCTATGCTACGGAAAACTAGCAGATAATTTTTTTCAATCGACTGTTTTTTGAGTAAAATCACCAGAACTATTACTAAAAAGTATCAAGAACTATAGAACTCGACTGCATGCGACAAGAACTCTCTTTTATTTTTATCTGCTAGAAAATGATCTGCTACGGGAAGTTAGCAGATCATTTTTTCGATCAAGTGTTTTTTTGGGTAAAATCACCAGAACTATTACTAAAAAGTATCAGGAACTATAGAACTCGACTGCATGCGACAAGAACTCCCTTTTATTTTTGATCTGCTGGAAAATGATATGCCAACTTCACAGACATCGGTCGCATTGACAAAAAAAATATTTTTTATTTAAATCCTAAAAAAAACAATCATATTAAAAATTTTATTGTTATTTTCTTCGAAAAATACAGTGAAAAACGAAAAAAAAAGGATCACCTCATTTTTTACAATATCTTTTTTCTTAAAGTTACAGGCATTTAAAATTTTAAACCGCATTTTTTTGAGAAAATCCATAACTTAAGTATGGGTAAAGATAAAAATCTAAATAAATTATGGAAGCTACTTTTATTTAGTATAAAAACACAAAAATTTCTGTCAAATAAAAAATGGTCGAGGAAAATCCTCGGTGATTTGGCATGGAATGCCCCATATGTATTATATACTTCTAAATAGATACTATTTTGAATTGGATTTAGGTTTATTTTTTACTTCAAAGATTTCAATTTACATCAAAAACGTGCTCTTTTAATACACATATACTTTTTTTAATATACAGGGTGTCACCAAATTCGCGCCCACTATTTACACAGTGATATTCCTTACAAAAAGTGTGCAAGTAGAAACTTGCACGTTCCTTCCTCATAGTTTTTTAAGTGTGCAAGTAGAAACCTGCACATTGCTTCCTTATGGATTTTAAGTGTGCAAGTAGAAACTTTCGCTCACAAAGCTGCTCTATGAAGAAGCTTGTGTTTTATTCGATGTATAATTATTAGTATTTATTTGTTTTGGCTTCCTCATAGAGGAAGCTTTGTGAGCGAAAGTTTCTACTTGCACACTTAAAAACCATAAGGAAGCAATGTGCAGGTTTCTACTTGCACACTTAAAAAACTATGAGGAAGGAATGTGCAAGTTTCTACTTGCACACTTAAAAACTATGAGGAAGCAATGTGCAAGTTTCTACTTGCACACTTAAAAACTATGAAGAAGCAATGTGCAAGTTTCTACTTGCACACTTAAAAACTATGAGGAAGCAATGTGCAAGTTTCTACTTGCACACTTAAAAAATATGAGGAAGCAATGTGCAAGTTTCTACTTGCACACTTTTTCATTATCCTAAAACATTATTTTTGAAGTCTCAATTATTGAGACTTGAGATGTTCTAACTGTCCCCCTTAGAAGAGATGAATAGTGAATAAACTAAGGTTTAAAGTTAACCGACGTTTGTAAAATCACGACAATAGATTTCCTCGTCACCCATGAGGTACTATTGTTGACGCGTTTTTTTTTTTAATATCCGATATCTCAATATTTGCGAAAGTTAAAGCAACCACGGTCATTTCTAAAAAAATTGAAAATTTTTTTTAAAATAACCCCTTTACCGATTATCGCCAAATTCATACCAACCTTCCTTGAATGTTACTCTATCGATTAAAAAAAAATTAAGCCCGATATCTCAATATTTGCAGAAGTTAGAGCAACAACGGACATTTCTAAAAAAATTAAAAAAATTTGTTTTAAAAAGAACCCCTTTACCGATCGTCGCCAAATTCAATACCAACCTTTCTTAAATGATACTCTATCGATTAAAAAAAAATTCAGCCCGATATCTCAATATTTGTGGAAGTTAGAGCAACCACGGACATTTCTAAAAAAAATTCAAATATTTTTTTCCTCATTTTCTGTATCCAATTCCTGCCCTTCTCCAGTCTCCAATCTCCTAATTATTTATGAGAATAATTTAAGAATTTAAGAATTTAAAAATTGAATAATAAAAGTAGTAGATAATTAAAATCAGACTGAGAGTATACAAACCTTTCTTTTCCCTTCGTACTTTTTTCTCTTCTCTTTTCATCTTTCTTTTCTATATTCTTTTTCCTGCCTTGTTCCTTTTTCTTCTTTCCACCTTTTATTCTCTCACCTTCTATTTCTTTCGGTTCCCTATCTTTTCTCGTTACTTTGTTCTCAAATTCCATTTTTTCTTGTTCCCTATTTTTTCGAGTTTCTTTAGGTTCACTTACGTTCACTTTTTATCTCGTCTTTATGACAGCTCGTAACGTAGCAACTTATAACATTAAAATGAAATTAGCGGTAACATGTAATCAAACATAAAAGCACAACCTGCTTTGCGCGAAGTCATATACGGCAACAATTATTTTTTATTTATGAAATACATTTATTAAACATTCCGAGTATTGACATAAGGGTTAATAAATGTGTAACAATTTCTGCTTTAAAAATATGTAAGTTATTTGATGGATAAAGTATCATCTAAGAAATGTATTTAATTTAGCGAGGATCGGTGAAAGAGTTACCGATTTTTGCTTAAAAAGTTACATGTATTAGTTATATGTAATTTTATACAGTGTATCATTAAAAAAAGGTTGGTATTGAATTTGGCGATAATCGGTATAAAAATCCTGTTTTTATATTGAATTTTTCCAAATTTTAAATGCCTTTAACTCAAGAACTGATCAACCAAATCTTAAAGAATTATATATGAAATAATGGTAAAAAGACTGAAGAATTATATATGAAAGAGAGGTAGAAAAGACTGAAGAATATAATAAAATTATATAGAAATAGCTCAATATTTCAAAGTTATAGCAACCACGAACATTTCTAAAAAAATTCAAAAAAATTTCTTAAAAAGAACCCCTTTACCGATCATCGCCAAATTCAATACTAACTTTCCTTAAACTGATACTCTATCGATTAAAAAAAAATTCAACCCGATATCTCAATATTTGCGGAAGTTAGAGCCACCACGGACATTTCTAAAAAAATTTTTTAAAAGAACCCCTTTACCGATCATCGCCAAATTCAATACCAACCTTCCTTAAATGATACTCTATCGATTAAAAAAAATTCAGCCCGATATCTCAATATTTGCGGAAGTTAGAGCAACCACGGACATTTCTAAAAAAATTAAAAAATTTTTAAAAAAGAACCCCTTTACCGATCATCGCCAAATTCAATACCAACCTTCCTTGAATGATACTCTATCGATTAAAAAAAAATTCAACCCGATATCTCAATATTTGCGGAAGTTAGAGCAACCACGGACATTTCTAAAAAAATTGAAAATTTTTTTAAAAAAGAACCCCTTTACCGATCATCACCAAATTCAATACCAACCTTCCTTGAATGATACTCTATCGATTAAAAAAAAAACAGCCCGATATCTCAATATTTGCGGAAGTTAGAGCAACCACGGACAATTTCTAAAAAAAATTAAAAATTAAAAAAAAAACCCCTTTACCGATCATTGCCAAATTCAATACCAATCTCCTTGAATGATACTCTATCGATTAAAAAAAAAAACAGCCCGATATCTCAATATTTGCGGAAATTAGAGCAACCACGGACATTTCTAAAAAAATTCAAAATTTTTTTAAAAAAGTGTGCAAGTAGAAACTTGCACATTGCTTCCTCATGGTTTTTAAGTGTGCAAGTAGAAACTTGCACATTGCTTCCTCATAGTTTTTAAGTGTGCAAGTGGAAACTTGTACATTGCTTTCTCATAGTTTTTAAGTATGCAAGTAAAAACCTGCACATTGCTTCCTCTATGAGGAAGCCTGTTTTGTTATGCATAATTATTAGCAGATATTTATTAATTTGGCTTCCTCATAGAGGAAGCAATGTGCAGGTTTCTACTTGCA
The DNA here is from genome assembly GCA_035220575.1 of Temnothorax rugatulus. Lineage (NCBI taxonomy): Eukaryota > Metazoa > Arthropoda > Insecta > Hymenoptera > Formicidae > Temnothorax > Temnothorax rugatulus. Next base: position 28,537 of record JASTWL010001239.1, read on the forward strand.
TACTTAAAAACTATGAGAAAGCAATGTACAAGTTTCCACTTGCACACTTAAAAACTATGAGGAAGCAATGTGCAAGTTTCTACTTGCACACTTAAAAACCATGAGGAAGCAATGTGCAAGTTTCTACTTGCACACTTTTTTTATAGATAGAGTATCATTAAAGATAGATTGGTGTTGAATTTGGCAATGATCGGTAAAGGGGTTACCAATTTTTGCCTAAAAAGTGTACAAGTCATACATGTAATTTTATATATAAGGTATCATTAAAGGGAGGTTTTTTTTAATTTAGCGAAAATTAGTGAAAAAATTACCAATTTCTGCCTAAAAAATGTATAGGGTAGACCGAGGCAAATCGGATTACTAATTAGCACGATAAAATAGCTCGTTTAAAATAAAACACTAACGAAAATTGTCTTAAAACTTATATTAATCCGATTCGCCTCAATCTACCCTAAGTTATTTGATGGATAGAGTATCATTAAAGGAAAATTGTTATTTAATTTGGCGAGGATCGGTGAAGGGATTACCGATTTTGCTTAAAAAGTGTCTAACTAAGATGTACATGTAATTTTATATAAAGTATTATTAAAAGTATTATTAAAAGAAGGTTGTTTTGAATTTTGCGAGGTGAAAGGGTTACCGATTTCTGCTTAACCCTTTTGTCAATACCCGGGTACCCGGGTACCCACCTGTGCATATATGGTATATGGTCACACATTCCGGGTATTGACATAAGGGTTAATAAATGTGTAACGATTTCTGCTTAAAAAATGTGTAAGTTATTTGATGGATAAAGTATCATCTAAGAAATATATTTAATTTGGCGAGGATCGGTGAAAGAGTTACCGATTTTTGCTTAAAAAGTTACATGTATTAGTTATACATATAATTTTATACAGTGTATCATTAAAAAAGGTTGGTATTGAATTTGGCGATAATTGGCAAAAAAAATTCTGTTTTTATATTAAATTTTTCAAAATTTTAAATGCCTTTAACTCAAGAACTGATCAATCAAATCTTAAAGAATTATATATGAAATAATGGTAAAAAAGACTGAAGAATTATATATGAAATAGAGGTAGAAAAGACTGAAGAATATAATAAAATTAGAAATAGCCCAATATTTCAAAATTTGCAAAGTTATAGCAACCACGAACATTTCTAAAAAAATTCAAAAAAATTTTTTTTAAAAGAACCCCTTTACCGATCATCGCCAAATTCAATACTAACTTTCCTTAAATGATACTCTATCGATTAAAAAAAAAATTCAGCCCGATATCTCAATATTTGCGGAAGTTAGAGCAACCACGGACATTTCTAAAAAAATTAAAAAAATTTTTTTAAAAAGAACCCCTTTACTGATCATCGCCAAATTCAATACCAACCTTCCTTGTATGATACTCTATCGATTAAAAAAAAAATTAAGTCCGATATCTCAATATTTGCAGAAGTTAGAGCAACAACGGACATTTCTAAAAAAATTCCAAATTTTTTAAAAAAAGAACCCCTTTACCGATCATCGCCAAATTCAATACCAACCTTCCTTGAATGATACTTTATCGATTAAAAAAAAATTCAATCCGATATCTCAATATTTGCGGAAGTTAGAGCGACCACGGACATTTCTTAAAAAATTGAAAATTTTTTTAAAAAAGAACCCCTTTACCGATCATCGCCAAATTCAATACCAACCTTCCTTGAATGATACTCTATCGATTAAAAAAAAAAACAGCCCGATATCTCAATATTTGCGGAAGTTAGAGCAACCACGGACATTTCTAAAAAAATTAAAAATTTTTTTAAAAAAGAACCCCTTTACCGATCATTGCCAAATTCAATACCAACCTTCCTTGAATGATACTCTATCGATTAAAAAAAAAAACAGCCCGATATCTCAATATTTGCGGAAGTTAGAGCAACCACAGACATTAAATCTGCACATACACACACACACACACACACATACGGACATTTTTTTTTAGGCGATATTTCGACGTTTTACAACAATCTGAACATATTGGCAGAAAAAACTCAAAAACCAATCTCTTCGTTGGTTTCTTCTACCCCTATTTCATATATAATTTTTTTAAATTTGGTTGACTAAACCCAACTTAAATGCAATCGAAGGTTCATATACGAAATTCACGAAAACAAAGCTTCCTCTATGAGGAAGCAAAAAGAACCCCTTTACCGATCATCGCCAAATTCAATACCAACCTTCCTTGAATGATACTCTATCGATTAAAAAAAAAAACAGCCCGATATCTCAATATTTGCGGAAGTTAGAGCAACCACAGACATTAAATCTGCACATACACACACACAGACATTTTTTTTTTAGGCGATATTTCAACGTTTTACAACGATCTGAACATATTGGCAGAAAAACTGAAAAACCAATCTCTTCGTTGGTTTTTTCTACCCCTATTTCATATATAATTGTTTTGAATTTGGTTGATTAGACCCAACTTAAACGCAATCAAAGATTCATATACGAAATTCACGAAAACAAAGCTTCCTCTATGAGGAAGCAAAAATTGAGTCGAAAAGTCCTAAGCCATTTTTTTTTCCATAATGCTTAGTAAAATAGTAATTATTGAATAAAGTCAATCCACTCAGCGTCGTACAGTAGGCCGAGTCGCGGAAAACGCGGCCAAAATTCTATAACTTTAGTAAAAATAAATAAAAAATTACAAAAAATCTACATATATTTCAAGCATTGTTCTAATCAATTTCGATATATAAATTACTCAACTTATTTTCCTTACACATAAAAAAAATTATGAAACGTAAGATTTTCCGCACTTCTTTATATATTATGCGTATTGTGTACATTATATTTCAATTTTTTTCATTGAAATTGTTACATCAACATTTAAATAAAAGATTTTAATGTTATTTTTTCTTATTTTATAACTTTCCTTTAATAGTTTTGCTGTAATTATCATATTAACCCATTAACGACCAAGATCGTTGATTTTTCAACATGTTTTTGAACCTCATTTTCATGCCTGTAACAGAGGAACAAATGGATCAACGTTAGTGTTTCTTATATTTTCGGGTATGCTCTAACAGAATTTGGGCTCAGAATAGAGAATTTCCAACTACAAAATTAAATATGGCGGCTTCTGTACGAAGAAATGTGAAAAAATTGTTCATTTTTAATGTTTATGATTTTTTTTCGGACTGAAATCGCGCAGAAGTCTGGTATATCGTTCAACCATCGGTGCACAAAATTGTTGAAGTTCAACAGGAATTTTTTTGATATTCATGTTGATGACTTTTCCTTCCAAAATGGCGGCTATATAGAACGTAAAAATGTCCTCAAAATTAGAATTTTTCGCTAATATCTCTTATTTATTATATTATTTGAAGCTGTTATGACATAATAAGCTGTTATGACATAATAAGCTGTTATGACATAATAAGCTTCAAATAATCCTTTTCTAAAAAAGGCATGGATAGTTTATTGTTGCCTCTTTTCCGCGATGCCGATTGGTTCTCTCACTGCGCTTACTTCATTTGCAACTGTCATCATATATTTTGACAGTTGTGTGTAATGTTCATCATATATTTTGACAGTTGTGTGTGATGTTAAAGCTAAATAGCGCGCGCGTAGCGCGCGTCTGTAGTGTCTAGTATAATAAATAAGAGATATTAGCGAAAAATTCTAATTTTGAGGACATTTTTACGTTCTATATAGCCGCCATTTTGGAAGGAAAAGTCATCAACATGAATATCAAAAAAATTCCTGTTGAACTTCAACAATTTGTGCACCGATGGTTGAGCGATATTCCAGATTTCTGCGCGATTTCAGTCCGAAAAAAATCATAAACATTAAAAATGAACAATTTTTTCTTATTTCTTTGTACAGAGGCCGCCATATTTAATTTTGTAGTTGGAAATTCTCTATTCTGAGCCCAAATTCTGTTAGAGCATACCCGAAAATATAAGGAACACTAACGTTCATCCATTTATTCCTCTGTTACAGGCATGAAAATGAGGTTCAAAAACATGTTGAAGAATCAACGATCTTGGTCGTTAATGGGTTAAGGGCTTTTTCGGATGTTAAACGAGTAATTACTGTTTGTGTATTTTTAATTGCATTAGTACTTTTTGTTACAATGCTAACGGCTTTATTATTTCCGCTTTTCTATGATTTGAAATAGTAGCACCGTATAATTGATTAATATTATATTGCTTTCTCATTTCAGCCGTTTTTTCTCCTTTTTAATCTTGCACTAGCATTGTCGAAAGCAACTAATGGACGGCCAGGAGGGTCTTTCGTAATAAATTTCTCTGTAACAACTACAAAATAGGAATTATTATATAATAATGTTATACTCCCATATATATCAGCTTTGATTGTCATATGACTTAGACGAGCATCTTGTGTTTCAAGAGATACGATAACGTCTCGCGCCAAGAACAAGCGATTTTGAAAACATATATATATATATATATATATTATATATATATATATATATATATATATATAGTGTCATCGCATTTTGAGGAAAAAATGGCAAAATAAACAACCCAGACAGCCAAGCATTCCTTGGCATAAAAAGGAAATAGTGTTTGGCATAAGTTTCCCTTCAGTTGTCATCATATGCTGTCACCGGACAACAGTAATTTCGTTTAGAGTAAATTAAAAGCATTATACAGACAACGATTACCTTACGCAAACAAGCGGAAGGCTCGTAGCATACTTATTGCCATAAAAGTTGCCACAATCTGTTGGCAACCGTTTTGGTGGCAATAAAAGTCGGCAATCCAATAGGCAAAATCGGAAGCCGCTTTCCTCAATATTGAAGGCAACTTATCAAAGCAGTTTTAAGCAAATTGACAGCAACCTGCGGGCAACTTGCTATCTGGGAATTTTAACTTTTGTTTTATCGGGCATTACACTGTCATGTTAATTATAAATAAATTATACACAATTACAGTTTGGAAAGGATACAAAAGGTAAAATTACCCTCCGAACAAATAGTAATAGATAGCAAAGTAATTATAAAAAGATTACATACATTTGATTAAAAGATAAATATAATATGCTATTCGTTTTCTTATAGTACATTTTTTTACTTGTTTGCATATTTTCATTAATGCATTATAACTATAACGATACTATAACGATTTTTCTATCTTTAGTGATTTAGGCATGGAACTTGGTATGTAATAAAAGAGATTGCAATCACACTAAATGATCAAATAACTTCTTTATTCGCAGCTATCCGCACTTAAATGTAAAAGATACTTAAACTGGATACTGTACAGAACATCTTTTTCCAAGAGACTTAGCTTACACTTGCTTACATTTTTAATAATAATAACGTTTATGTATATTCGGGCAAAGAAAGGCCTCTCTTTATAATTATAATACTTTACAAAAGTTATGGTAATTATGCAGTAATACGGATCACCCTCCGATGACCTTGACCTTGACATGTTGTCAAGGTCACCCCCCTGAGTGACCTTCAGAAGGTTTTAGTCGTTTTTTATTAAAAAGTTATTAACAAAAAAAGTTTCGAAAATATAGCAGTTATTTTAAGTATTGAGAGGCTTAAACCAATATTACATCCTTTTTTTAAGTAGAGAATATCTCGTTTCGCGTGAAAGTCGCTACTTTACCAAAACACAACATTTAAAGCAGTAAATTGTTGATAAATTGAAATCTTTTTGATAAAGCAAAAAAATACTTTATTTCGCGAGAAAGTCGCTGCTTTACCAAAACAAGTAAATTTTCTTCTGAAGTAGAGAATACTTTATTCATTGCTTTAAGGGGGAAGCGTCATGTAAAACACTGAAAACAAGGCAATTTTCTGGAATTATTTTTAAAGAGACATTAAAATGAAACTTATTGAAACTTGGGTAATGGTTTTAGCAACATTTGTAGATGTAACAAAATATTTTTTCATTGCAAAATTTTTTATTTATAAGTAGCAACAAAGCTTATTCTCAAAGGCCGCAGCGCCGGACTTCACAATTGGCGTGCAGTATTGCGCCTGCAATTAATCACTGAATCAAAAATACAAAATTTTTTACTTTTATTATAAGTTACCATTGTCGGTAAACCTATTTGTTCGGTAAAAAATGCAAAATTGAAAAAATAACAGGACTTAGAAAAAAAATTGGTAATTGTATAGATTGGGGGATCACCTTGGATGACCTTGATACTTTAGTATGTTGTCAAGGTCACCCTCCTGAGTGACCTTCAGAAGGTTTTAGCCCGCGCTCGTTATTCGTTATAAAGTTATTAACAAAAAGAGTTTGGAAAATATAGCAGCTATTTTGAGTATTGGAAGGCATAAATGACTAATATTACGTTTTTTTTTTTTTTTTAAGCAGAGAATACTTTATTTCGCGAGAAAGTCGCTGCTTTACCAAAACACAACATTAAAGCAGTAAATTGTTGATAAATTGAAGTCTTTTTGTTAAAGCAGAGAATACTTTATTTCGCGAAAAAGTCGCTGCTTTACCAAAACACAATATTTAAAGCAGTAAATTGTTGATAAATTGTATATTGAATATATGTGAGTATTGGAAGGCATAAATGACTAATATATATGCGAAATAGTTCACGCATACACTTTCCACGCGAGACGAGTTGTCACATGGGTTCGTGGCGCGCTTTACAAGCTCGTTTATATATATATGTATACATAAAGTTATTAACAAACAAAATTTGAGAAACGAGCTTGTAAAGCGCGCCACGAACCCATGTGAAAACTCGTCTCGCGTGGAAAGTGGATGCGTGAACTATTTCGCCATATATATTAGTCATTTATGTCTTCCAATACTCAAAATAGCTGCTATATTTTCCAAACTTTTTTTGTTAATAACTTTTTAACGAATAACGAGCGCGGGCTAAAACCTTCTGAAGGTCACTCGGGAGGGTGACCTTGACAACATACTAAAGTATCAAGGTCATTCAAGGTAATCCCCCCCATCTATACAATTACCAAAAAATTCGATTTTTATAGAAAAAATTTTGGCTTTAATTATGCAATAAAAGTTATTTAATTTGATAAAATGACTAAACAAGTAGGTTTACATACAATATTTAGTTATCTACATGCATGCCAAAGGGCAAGTCGATTGGTCGAATAGTTTATAAGTAATCTTGCACGCCAATTTGAAAAACGCGTTTAAAGTTTCAAGTTCTCGGAGTGCGCGCTTTACTTGCGTAACGCTCAGGTATAAAATCGCCTATTTCAAGTTCGAATTTTGTTCTGGAACTTTGGGAACATATTCTAGAGATATTATACTAATGATTTATGCAATACAAATTTTTTCGATTTTTTTGACTGGTTACATGAGGCTCCCCCCTTAAATGTTGTGTTTTGGTAAAGTAGCGGCTTTCACACGAAACGAGGTATTCTCTGCTTTAAAAAAAGATGTAATATTGGTCGTTTATGCCTCCCAATGCTTAAAACTTTTCAGACACAAAAAATAGTTAGGTAACACATTTTTTTAGCCCACTCATTGATTATCGCTGTTGAAGTCACAACAAAGCTATTTATCAAAAGAGACACGAAAAAATATTAAAATTCGGAAAAGGTCCTATTCTAAGCGTCTAAAAGGTCCTAAAGCAGCGACTTTCACGCGAAATAAAGTATTATCTGCTTTAACAAAAACACTTCAATTTATCAACAATTTACTGCTTTAAACGTTGTGTTTTGGTAAAGTAGCGACTTTCAATACTCAAAATAACTGCTATAATTTCGAAACTTTTTTTGTTAATAACTCTTTAATAAAAAACAAGCGACGGCTAAAACCTTTTGAAGGTCACTCAGGAGGGTGACCTTGACAACATATGTCAAGGTCAAGGTCATCGGTGGGTGGTCCGTATTACTGCATAATTACCAAAGTTATTACTATATGTTGGATTTGCTTTGCTTGAAAAATAAAGGAAAAAAATAAAGATTTAAATGTACTATAATTATTTTATGGATTATATTAGCAATTTTGCTGCGAACTGTTATAGAAATAGAATTTTAAAGTACAAATTCCTTACTTTATTAACAACCGCATATTTTCTATAAACAAATAACTTACAAGGGAACGATCGGAAGTGTCCTTCACCGATTTGGATGGCCTTTGGGTATGTTGTAGAGCATAAAAAATATTAGACTCGTATTTTTTTGCTGCGTATCTCGACGTTTAGGGGTTCAAACAACCCCTCGAAAATAATGGATTTTATAATTTTTAGCGAATATCTTCAAAAATATAAGGCGTATGAAAAAAAGTTTTTACAAAGGTTTATGGTTTTTTGTGCTCTTTACCATGGCGTAATCACATTTTTCAAATGTCAAATTTTTTAATTTAACCCTACATCCACCTATTATTTTTGCAAAATATAACAATTTTTCTAACGCAAAAATTTAAAGCGTCGAATGCCAAATACATCCATGTATATTTTTATTATGATACCATTATTCGATTTTTGGGAAGACGAGATGATATGTGGTATAGGCGTCGCGCTGTAGGTAGGTGTTGCGTTATTTCTGTTCAGTTGCGCTGTACGCTTAATAATTTCCATTTGTGCATATCTTCTCATACTACAATATATACTAGATACTACGACATAATATGCGATGAAAGTCCAAGCAGAGGAAAAGATATCACGTCATCCGAAGTTCAAATGGCGTGTGCGCAAAATAGTATTAAATACGCGTCGAAGTAAATCAACAACCGAAGTTCACGCATTTAAATATCATTTGCTCGTGTCATAATTCCGGAAAGTAAGTATTTCAGATCGCAAGTTTGAAGTGTAAAGAACTGTGTGTTGTACGCTGTCGTTTTGTGAACATGTAAGTGCATTTTTATTGTTAACTTTTATTGGTTTCTTACGCTTGTAACTTTTTCCTTTGATATTGAATATTTAATATAATTTTTTATTCAGCTCTTACTCAATTCTTTGCCAGTCTTGCCAGTGACTATATAATCTTTTTGAGTGAGTCCCGATTGCGCACATTACAAATTGGACACGACAATATTTCCCGATCGGACACATTTCCGATCGGACACAGTCCCGATCGGACATAGTCCCGATCGGACACATTCCCGATCGGACACGGTGTCGATCGGACACGGTGCCGTACGGACACGGTGCCGATCGGACACGGTGTATCAAAGTACATGCGTGGGTGGGGGGGCTTGGCCCCCCTGCACTCCCCCATGGTCGATGTGAGTGAACCTAGAAGTGTGGGCGGGGGGGTTGCCCCCCGCACCCCCCATGCACAGGTCGGTGTGGGTGAACGTTGAGGCGTGGCCGAGGGAGGCTTCGCCCATCCGCACCCCCATCAGGGCACGCCTTCGGCCCGGGTGTGAAATGTATTTCGCTTTAAGCGTGAGCGGGGGAGGGGGCGTCGCCCTCCCTGCACCCCCCATGCACGCTATAGTTTGTTAGTTTATTATTGTTTTAACAATTTCGAACATATACATAAACTTTCGTATTTTATTTCCAAACAGGACAGTGTCCGATCGGCATCGTGTCCGTACGGCACCGTGTCCGATCGGCACCGTGTCCGATCAGGAATGTGTCCGATCGAGAAATATTGTCGTGTCCGATTTGTAATGTGCGCAATCGGGACTCACTCAAAAAGATTATATGGTCACTGGCAAGACTGGCAAAGAATTGAGTAAGAGCTGAATAAAAAATTATATTAAATATTCAATATCAAAGGAAAAAGTTACAAGCGTAAGAAACTAATAAAAGTTAACAATAAAAATGCACTTACATGTTCACAAAACGACAGCGTACAACACACAGTCCTTTACACTTCAAACTTACGATCTGAAATGCTTGCTTTCCGAAATTATGATACGAGCAAATGATATTTAAATGCGTGAACTTTGGTTGTTGATTTACTTCGACGCGTATTTAACACTGTTTTGCGCACACGCCATTTGAACTTCGGATGACATGATATATTTTCCTCTGCTTGGACTTTCATCGCATATTATGTCGTAGTATCTAGTATATATTGTAGTATGAGAAAATATGCAAAATGGAAATTATTAAGCGTACAGCGCAACTGAACAGAAATAACGCAACACCTACCTATAGCGCGACGCCTATACCACATATTATCTCGTCTTCCCAAAAATCGAATAATGGTATCATAATAAAAATATACATGGATGTATTTGGCATTCGATGCTCTTAAATTTTTGCGTTGAAAAAATTGTTATATTTTGCAAAAATAATAAATAGGTGGATGTGGGGTTAAATTAAAAATTTGACATATTTGAAAAATATGATTACGCCATTGTAAAGATCACAAAAAACCATAAACCTTTTGTATAAAACTTTTCATATGCCTTATATTTTCGAAGATATTCGCTAAAAATTATAAAATCCGTTATTTTCGAGGGGTTGTTTTCAACCCCTAAACGTCGAGATACGCAGCAAAAAAATACGAGTCTAATATTTTTTATGCTCTACAACATACCCAAAGGCCATCCAAATCGGTGAGGGACACTTCCGACCGTTCCCTTGTTAGATTAAATGTTATAGTGAAATCATGTTTTTGAAGTGTCATATAATAAGACTTACAATTAGTAATTAAAAATACGTATTTAAAAAGTCGCGAAAAAATGAATTTTGGCCCCGTTTTTAACGATGTGCGCCGTCCTTTAGCCGTACGTCAGTGAGCCGCGCGCCTGGTAATATGAGTGAGCGCACACTACTAGGCGCGCGGCTCACTGACGTACGCTCGGCTAAAGGCCTGTGTCCACGATGCTAGAACTTGATCCAGGTTCTAGCATCGTAGACACAGGCCTTAAAAGACAGTGCCGGTTGGATTGACTTTATTCAATAATTACTATAATTACTACTGTATACAATTAACTTTAGGATGTTACATGACATACAAATTAAAAGAGTACGTTTCTGATGTAAATTGAAATAGAAAATCCTTCTTTTATATATATATGTACATATATATATATATATATATATATATATATATATATATATATATATACACAGGGTGTTAGAAATAAAAGTACCCAGCCGAATAGGGGGGGTAGATTGGGTCAAACTGAAAAGAAAAGTCCTGTACCACTTTGCAAAATTCGCAATAGTTAACGAGTTATTAAATAAAACGTCTGAGCGAATGAGCGCACAAGGAGCGATAGAGGCGGGTCTCGGCTGGCACGGTGCCCGGCGCGCGGTGAGCGGTGAGGGGCGCGTGGCGCGCAGCGCGTGGCGAGCGGCGGGGGTCGTGAGACGAGCGGCGAGCGGGGCGCGGCGCGGCGCGGCGAACGGCGAGCGACAGATGATATACCCTGCGGCGAAAAAGTATTAGAGCCAGCACAGGTAGCACACGTATTGCATAGGCATTGCCGTAGCGTCTTACGCCTTAGATAATATTAATTAGTTTAACTTGAATTATGTGTAATAGAAACATTTAATTTTAGTAAATTAAATTATTTTGCATGTCAAAGTTTACGAGGTTTACATAGCTTAACTTTTACTTTTGTTTATGTTAGAATAACATGGTGCGTGTCCACCTGCGAGTAAAACTCTCGAGAGTAGCTCTCGAGATTGATTCTAGCAAATGGACATACTTCTGAGAGTACCTAACGGAGAATGAATCGCAACTCTCGGCGAGCAAACTTGTCAAGACCTACTCGCAAATCGACACGACGTTATTTTACTCTCGGAGATCAGCTTGCCAAGCTCGAACGCTGTTCGTATTTTGAGAGCTACATGTTGAGAGTAAAAACCGAGATGGCAAAAGTTTGTTCCTTTGATGACACAAAGGAACTTATTGAATAATGCGGAAATCATGAACTATTGTGGAATACGATACTTTACAACTACTGTGACAGAAATAAAAAAATGTTTAAATGTTTGTTCTGCGAATAAAGTGCGAAAAAAATTCATAATTTAAAGAATTAGATAAGAATATTTTTAATACATTTTCTAATTACTTGGTCAATAATTAGTTACACTTTAGTTTTACATAGTTTGCACGTTTTATAATAGTTACACTGTAGTTTACAGTGCTGAAATTAAATATATTTTTACATCGCGAATTAAGTACATTTAAAAAAAAGAAAATAAAATTATTAAATATTTACATGTTATTTTCTTTTTTTTAAATGTACTTAATTGCGATGTAAAAATGTATTTAATTTCAGCACTGTAACTAAAACGTGCAAACTATGTAAAACTAAAGTGTAACTAATTATTGACCAAGTAATTAGAGAATGTATTAAAAATATTGTTACTTAATTCTTTAAATTATGAATTTTTTCGCACTTTATTCGCAGAACATAAACATTTAAAAATTTTTTTATTTCTGTCACAGTAGTTATAAAGTATCGTATTCCACAATAGTTCATGATTTCCGCATTGTTCAATAAATTCCTTTGTGTCATCAAAGGAACAAACTTCTGCCATCTTGATTTTTACTCTCAACAAGTAGCTCTCAAAATACGAACAGCGTTCGAGCTTGACGAGCTGATCTCCGAGAGTAAAATAACGTCGTGTCGATTTGCGAGTAGGTCTTGACAAGTTCGCTCGCCGAGAGCTGCGATTCATTCTCCGTTAGGTACTCTCCAGGAATATGTCCATTTGCGAGAATCAATCTCGAGAGTTACTCTCGAGAGTTTTACTCGCAGGTGGACACGCACCAAAAGACGTTTTATTTTTTAAAAAATAATTGTATTAAAAGAACTCAAAATAATATTTAATTTCTACATGACATACGCATAAAATGTTAAGTTATCACGTTGACATAAATGTAACATATGAAAATGTTAAGAAAATAATAACATAGTTGTTGTATGTGTATTTTACATTGAAGTAATAATTAAATTTTGGTAACACAAGGAAATTTTAACGTATGAACCGATACGTACACACGATTTTTTGCTGCGTACGCAAGATTCTCGTACGTAATTTCCGTACGTAAGGCGTAAGATACTACGGCAATGTACGTGCGCTGGCTCTTAGTCTCTCGCCTTTTCGATGGCAGGAAAATGATACGCTATCATTTCCACACCACTTTGTGGTAGATAGCTTGGTGCGTTATTTTTATAGTGGTTTCCCCGGTAGGCCTAATCCACTCTCATTATTTAATGCAAAAATTGTTCGAAATGCCGCCCTCTCTCTCGTATGCAAAGTTCGGCCCTTCGTACAATATTGCGCGTCGCACGGTACGCCATGTCCAGCGTAATAATATCGAAGGCCGCAACAATAGCTTCACGTACCTCGTTTTCTCCACCATTACGCCGCTGCTCGATTAGACTTTTTATATGACCCCATACAAAAAAGTCTAATACATTTAAATCTGGCGACCGTGCCGGCCAGGCGACTGGGCCACCACGACCCATCCACCTATCCGGAAAACGCGCGTTTAATATTTCGCGCACTTGACGACTAAAATGAGCCAGTGCTCCGTCGTGCTGAAAAATTAGCTGCGCCCGTACGCGAAGGGGCACATCCGCGAGAAGAACTGGCGATTCATTCTCAATAAAATTGGCATAAATATTGCCAGTTAAACGCGGTGGGAGGAAATATGGACCGATCTGGAATAATGAATAAAAATGTTTCTTCAGTTAAACAACAAGAGAAAATTGTTTTCTTTCTACTGTTACTTACCACTTGATTCCCGATTACTCCCGCCCATACGTTTATGGACCATCGATATTGAAATCCGCCTTCACGGACGACGTGCGAGTTTTCATTCGACCAATAAACAAAATTCCGGGAATTGAATACGCCGTTTGGTGTAAACGTCGCTTCGTCGGTCCACAGAATGTAATCCGGGAAAGATAAATTCCGTCGGCATTGCGCGAGGAACCCTACGTATGTTTTTTTCACAAGTTTTTAATTATTGTACACTCAAATTACCGCGAATATAAAAAGTTTATAATGACAATACCTTCACAAAAAATATCCGTGGTTCTAGATCTCGCGCTAAAAGCTGTTGCACCCGCTGGTAGTGGTACGGATGCAACTGATTCTCTCGTAAAGTGCGATGCACCTCGTACCGAGAGAGATGAAATTCGCATGCTGCACGACGCACGCTGTTATTCGGATTTTCATAAAATGCGTCGAGTATCTCTCTTCGTTCATGCAGCATGCGAATTTCATCTCTCTCGGTACGAGGTGCATCGCACTTTACGAGAGAATCAGTTGCATCCGTACCACTACCAGCGGGTGCAACAGCTTTTAGCGCGAGATCTAGAACCACGGATATTTTTTGTGAAGGTATTGTCATTATAAACTTTTTATATTCGCGGTAATTTGAGTGTACAATAATTAAAAACTTGTGAAAAAAACATACGTAGGGTTCCTCGCGCAATGCCGACGGAATTTATCTTTCCCGGATTACATTCTGTGGACCGACGAAGCGACGTTTACACCAAACGGCGTATTCAATTCCCGGAATTTTGTTATTGGTCGAATGAAAACTCGCACGTCGTCCGTGAAGGCGGATTTCAATATCGATGGTCCATAAACGTATGGGCGGGAGTAATCGGGAATCAAGTGGTAAGTAACAGTAGAAAGAAAACAATTTTCTCTTGTTGTTTAACTGAAGAAACATTTTTATTCATTATTTCCAGATCGGTCCATATTTCCTCCCACCGCGTTTAACTGGCAATATTTATGCCAATTTTATTGAGAATGAATCGCCAGTTCTTCTCGCGGATGTGCCCCTTCGCGTACGGGCGCAGCTAATTTTTCAGCACGACGGAGCACTGGCTCATTTTAGTCGTCAAGTGCGCGAAATATTAAACGCGCGTTTTCCGGATAGGTGGATGGGTCGTGGTGGCCCAGTCGCCTGGCCGGCACGGTTGCCAGATTTAAATGTATTAGACTTTTTTGTATGGGGTCATATAAAAGTCTAATCGAGCAGCGGCGTAATGGTGGAGAAAACGAGGTACGTGAAGCTATTGTTGCGGCCTTCGATATTATTACGCTGGACATGGCGTACCGTGCGACGCGCAATATTGTACGAAGGGCCGAACTTTATATACGAGAGAGAGGGCGGCATTTCGAACAATTTTTGCATTAAATAATGAGAGTGGATTAGGCCTACCGGGGAAACCACTATAAAAATAACGCACCAAGCTATCTACCACAAAGTGGTGTGGAAATGATAGCGTATCATTTTCCTGCCATCGAAAAGGCGAGAGACTAAGAGCCAGCGCACGTACATTGCCGTAGTATCTTACGCCTTACGTACGGAAATTACGTACGAGAATCTTGCGTACGCAGCAAAAAATCGTGTGTACGTATCGGTTCATACGTTAAAATTTCCTTGTGTTACCAAAATTTAATTATTACTTCAATGTAAAATACACATACAACAACTATGTTATTATTTTCTTAACATTTTCATATGTTACATTTATATCAACGTGATAACTTAACATTTTATGCGTATGTCATGTAGAAATTAAATATTATTTTGAGTTCTTTTAATACAATTATTTTTTAAAAAATAAAACGTCTTTTGGTGCGTGTCCACCTGCGAGTAAAACTCTCGAGAGTAACTCTCGAGATTGATTCTCGCAAATGGACATATTCCTGGAGAGTACCTAACGGAGAATGAATCGCAACTCTCGGCGAGCGAACTTGTCAAGACCTACTCGCAAATCGACACGACGTTATTTTACTCTCGGAGATCAGCTCGTCAAGCTCGAACGCTGTTCGTATTTTGAGAGCTACTTGTTGAGAGTAAAATCAAGATGGCAGAAGTTTGTTCCTTTGATGACACAAAGGAATTTATTGAACAATGCGGAAATCATGAACTATTGTGGAATACGATACTTTATAACTACTGTGACAGAAATAAAAAATTTTTTAAATGTTTATGTTCTGCGAATAAAGTGCGAAAAAATTCATAATTTAAAGAATTAAGTAACAATATTTTTAATACATTCTCTAATTACTTGGTCAATAATTAGTTACACTTTAGTTTTACATAGTTTGCACGTTTTAGTTACAGTGCTGAAATTAAATACATTTTTACATCGCGAATTAAGTAGGGGAGACCGGGGCTAGACCGCTAACGGGGTAAATCCGCAAAATCAAATATCTCGGAACCTGTATATTGTGCGAACTCGCTATTAACATTGTAACGCTGCTTATGGTACCCATGTGACCAACGGAGTTTCGGCAGGTTACCTGCCGTGTTATGATTTTTACGAGGGCAAACGTGTTTTCGGAAGGTGAAAGTGAAATTTCTGCGCGTGGAAATTTTGTAATATCTTGAATATTATTGTATCACCGAATCTCAAAGTAAGTGATTATAAAGAGTAATGCATGCTGAACACGAATCCAGTGTAGTTTTTCATTATCGTTGATGTCTAATATTTCGTGGCGATCAAACCTGAAAACTTATGTTGGGGCTTATCCGCTAGTGAGCACCCCGGGGCTGGTCCGCTAGTCTCGCCACTGTGGCGCGCCGGGCGCACGATTTCAGCTCACAGCGATTTCAGGTTAGATTTCCCTCGAGCGGCGTGATTCTGTCTTCCCTTGCACGTGCGTCAGTTGTATAGGAAGGAAATGGTACGCACGTATCGTCGCAAAACGACTCCCGTCGACAAGGAGCAACTCAAGAAGGCAGTTCTTGCGGTGAGAAAAGATAAAATGAGCGTTTCCGCAGCCGCAAAAACAATTAAGAGGCCGGCCCAAAAAAAAATGCCACACAAACAGAACCGCAGCCTTCGACGAGCAGTGGGCGTAAATCGAAATCAAGGAAGCAGCAGCGGTCGGATTCTGACGAAGACTGGATAATACGTGCTGCGTGTGCTCAAAGAAGTTGACAAGCAGAGCATATGGGAAACAGTGCATTGCGTGCGAGCGTAAAGCCCGTGTCACACTACGTATGCGGACGCGGATCGGATTGAGATTGCGGATCGCGGATCGTAATCTAGCCAATCGTAGACGAGCAGCTCATCTGTGATTGGCTGAATTCGATCAGCGATCCGTAATCCCAATCTGATCCGCGTTCGCGATACGTAGTGTGACACGGGCATAAGGCACACAACACATGCGTGCGCTGTCAGGATCTGTATTCACGTGCCTTGATTGTTTTATGGAATAGGTAAAACAATTATTTTTTAATGTTTCGCATAAAAATTTGAAATAAATTTTATTTTTCTCTTAAAAAAACAATTATTAAAATGTATCCTATCATTTTCAGGATTAGATGTACGTAATGTATTGAAAATGCAGTGTAACGGATTTACCCTGGGGGGGTAACGGTTCAACCCGGCATTTTTGAGATTTCAATTTTTGCACCGTGTCGCTTTGCTCTATACCGGTTAAACAAAGCGACGTAGATAAAAATTTCCTGTATAAATTTTGTAGCTAAAGGTTCACTCTTTACAGTGGTATACCAATTTTAACTTAAATTATTTATTTTGTGTTAGAAATTGGCACCGAAAAAAAAACTAGCGGTCTAGCCCCGGTCTCCCTACATTTAAAAAAAAGAAATAACATGTAAATATTTAATAATTTTATTTTCTTTTTTTTAAATGTACTTAATTCGCGATGTAAAAATATATTTAATTTCAGCACTGTAAACTACAGTGTAACTATTATAAAAACGTGCAAACTATGTAAAACTAAAGTGTAACTAATTATTGAACAAAGTAATTAAAAATGTATTAAAAATATTCTTTCTAATTCTTTAAATTATGAATTTTTTTCGCACTTTAATTCGCAGAACAAACATTTTAAACATTTTTTATTTCTGTCACAGTAGTTTATAGTATCGTATTTCACAATAGTTCATGTTTCCGCATTATTCAATAAGTTCCTTTGTGTCAATGGAACAAACTTTGCCATCTCGGTTTTTACTCTCAACATGTAGCTCTCAAAATACGAACAGCGTTCGAGCTCGGCAAGCTGATCTCCGAGAGTAAAATAACGTCGTGTCGATTTGCGAGTAGGTCTTGACAAGTTTGCTCGCCGAGAGTTGCGATTCTCCGTTAGGTACTCTCAGAAGTATGTCCATTTGCTAGAATCAATCTCAAGAGCTACTCTCGAGATTTTACTCGCAGGTGGACACGCACCATGTTATTCTAACATAAACAAAGTAAAAGTTAAGCTATGTAAACCTCGTAAACTTTGACATGCAAAATAATTTAATTTACTAAAATTAAATGTTTCTATTACACATAATTCAAGTTAAACTAATTAATATTATCTAAGGCGTAAGACGCTACGGCAATGCCTATGCAATACGTGCTACCTGTGCTGGCTCTAATACTTTTTCGCCGCAGGGTATATCATCTGTCGCTCGCCGTCGCCGCGCCGCGCCGCGCCCCGCTCGCCGCTCGTCTCTCGACCCGCCGCTCGCCACGCGCCGCGCGCCTCGCGCCCCTCACCGCTCACCGCGCGCCGGGCACCGTTGCCAGCCGAGACCCGCCTCTATCGCTCCTTGTGCGCTCATGCGCTCAGACGTTTTATTTAATAACTCGTTAACTATTGCGAATTTTGCAAAATGGTACAGGACTTTTCTTTTCAGTTTGACCCAAT